>CM037857.1:4873554-4983554 GCA_021292105.1 Anadara kagoshimensis | reverse complement strand
CTACCGAGTATTAGCAGTTCGTTCAGGTAAGGTTTTAGTGTATTGCAGGTAACTGTAAGGTGTGGGAAACCGCCAGACACATCAATATTGATCATTCTACTCATAGGGATGAAAAATACAAAATTGATAAATTTGGTGACCGGTGACCTTTAAGGATAAAAAGGTGCAGTTTTTAATTTGTAGTGAAATTGAAAATTTTACGGAGTGTGGTGACATTTTGAAATAAGATTTTGAGTAGAGACTGACATTACGGTACATTAGGTCACTTCTTAATAAAATGATGCAACAAAAAACTGTAAACTTTTGTAAAATGTGGCTGCAATCTCTGAAAATTTAACTAGGTTTTAATAAAAATGAATATTGTGTCACCTGCAGTCAATATACATTTAAACAAACATTCATAAAATACATAAGTATTGGCCACAAATGTTCTATGAGACACATTACAACAATAATTAAACGCATATTAAAATAAAATAAATGTAATTAAATTGTTAAGGATATCAAATATGTATTACACATCATTAAAAGATTTCCATCTTCAAGGTGCGTGAAGTTGAACGTGGACGCTTTCAGGACCTTTAATTTGAATATTCAAACAGACGTATCCATTGTGTAATTTGGGGGCTATATGAAGCTTATATACAGTCCAATAAAGGCCAGTAGAATTGTATCCCAATTGTTCTTTATTTATATAATTTGAACCTGTATATAAAGGCCACTTGCCCATAAAGGCCACTTTTACTGGTTCCCTTGGGTGGCCTTTATAGACAGGTTTGACTGTATAAGGACAGATGATAGTAATACTGGGAACCGTGTGATTATGGTAATGTAATACGCTGTCTTACCTAAATCACACAGTTTACTGGCCCGATCTAATATTTAAATTAAAGTTCAAACGGCCAGGTCAAACTTTTCAATCTTATATTCAAATTCAAGTTCAAACGGCCAGGTCAAACTTTTCAATCTTATATTTAAATTCAAGTTCAAACGGCCAGGTCAAACTTTTCAATCTTATATTTAAATTAAAGTTAAAACGGCCGAGTCAAACTTTTCGCACTATAATATATATATAAATATATAGTTTAATATTGATTGTTCAGGTATGGATGACCTTCATCGTTCTACATGAGTAAGCACCCATAGCTAAACAACTTCCGCTGCAGTTATAAATAATAGTTGACCTGAAGTAACATACCTACAAGTGACAACAATCAGCAGGATGAAGATGATGATGGAAATTATATGATGTAAGTGGTTATTATTATTATTATTATTATTATTATTATAATTCGTTATTATTTGTGCATGTGTTGAGATGTATCAGAAAATCATTAAGGACAATACATTAACTAATAGATGTAAACAATACAGGCCTGTCGAAAGTTTAACACCATTTAACAGCTAACGAATTAGCATTTATATAGACCGAAACGGAATCTCATCTCGGGTATTGTTCAACTTTATCTTTTCAGCAGCTGCTATCTATCTCCCGACAGCTGCTATCTATCTCCCGACAGCTGCTATCTATCTCCCGACAGCTGCTATCTATCTCCCGGCAGCTGCTATCTATCTCCCGACAGCTGCTATCTATCTCCAGGCAGCTGCTATCTATCTCCCGACAGCTGTTATCTATCTCCCGACAGCTGTTATCTATCTCCCGACAGCTGCTATCTATCTCCCGACAGCTGCTATCTATCTCCCGACAGCTGCTATCTCACATCTCCAGGCAGCTGCTATCTATCTCCCGACAGCTGCTATCTCACATCTCCAGGCAGCTGCTATCTATCTCCCGACAGCTGCTATCTATCTCCCGACAGCTGCTATCTATCTCCCGACAGCTGCTATCTATCTCCAGGCAGCTGCGATCTATCTCCCGGCAGCTGCTATCTCACATCTCCAGGCAGCTGCTATCTCACATCTCCCGACAGCTGCTATCTCACATCTCCAGGCAGCTGCTATCTATCTCCCGACAGCTGCTATCTATCTCCCGACAGCTATCTATCTCCCGACAGCTGTTATCTATCTCCCGACAGCTGTTATCTATCTCCCGACAGCTGCTATCTATCTCCCGACAGCTGCTATCTATCTCCCGACAGCTGCTATCTCACATCTCCAGGCAGCTGCTATCTATCTCCCGACAGCTGCTATCTCACATCTCCAGGCAGCTTCTATCTATCTCCCGACAGCTGCTATCTATCTCCCGACAGCTGCTATCTATCTCCCGACAGCTGCTATCTATCTCCAGGCAGCTGCGATCTATCTCCCGGCAGCTGCTATCTCACATCTCCAGGCAGCTGCTATCTATCTCCCGACAGCTGCTATCTCACATCTCCAGGCAGCTGCTATCTATCTCCCGACAGCTGCTATCTATCTCCCGACAGCTATCTATCTCCCGACAGCTGCTATCTATCTCCAGGCAGCTGCTATCTATCTCCCGACAGCTTCTATCTCCCGACAGCTGCTATCTATCTCCAGGCAGCTGCTATCTATCTCCCGACAGCTGCTATCTCACATCTCCAGGCAGCTGCTATCTATCTCCCGACAGCTGCTATCTAATTCCCGACAGCTATCTATCTCCCGACAGCTGCTATCTATCTCCAGGCAGCTGCTATCTATCTCCCGACAGCTGCTATCTAATTCCCGACAGCTATCTATCTCCCGACAGCTGCTATCTATCTCCAGGCAGCTGCTATCTATCTCCCGACAGCTTCTATCTCCCGACAGCTGCTATCTATCTCCAGGCAGCTGCTATCTATCTCCCGACAGCTGCTATCTCACATCTCCAGGCAGCTGCTATCTATCTCCCGACAGCTGCTATCTAATTCCCGACAGCTATCTATCTCCCGACAGCTGCTATCTATCTCCAGGCAGCTGCTATCTATCTCCCGACAGCTGCTATCTAATTACCGACAGCTTCTATCTATCTCCCGACAGCTGCTATCTATCTCCCGACAGCTGCTATCTATCTCCCGACAGCTGCTATCTATCTCCAGGTAGCTGCTATCTATCTCCCGACAGCTGCTATCTCACATCTCCAGGCAGCTGCTATCTATCTCCCGACAGCTGCTATCTATCTCCCGACAGCTGCTATCTATCTCCCGACAGCTGCTATCTATCTCCAGGCAGCTGCGATCTATCTCCCGGCAGCTGCTATCTCACATCTCCAGGCAGCTGCTATCTATCTCCCGACAGCTGCTATCTCACATCTCCAGGCAGCTGCTATCTATCTCCCGACAGCTGCTATCTATCTCCCGACAGCTATCTATCTCCCGACAGCTGCTATCTATCTCCAGGCAGCTGCTATCTATCTCCCGACAGCTTCTATCTCCCGACAGCTGCTATCTATCTCCAGGCAGCTGCTATCTATCTCCCGACAGCTGCTATCTCACATCTCCAGGCAGCTGCTATCTATCTCCCGACAGCTGCTATCTAATTCCCGACAGCTATCTATCTCCCGACAGCTGCTATCTATCTCCAGGCAGCTGCTATCTATCTCCCGACAGCTGCTATCTAATTCCCGACAGCTATCTATCTCCCGACAGCTGCTATCTATCTCCAGGCAGCTGCTATCTATCTCCCGACAGCTTCTATCTCCCGACAGCTGCTATCTATCTCCAGGCAGCTGCTATCTATCTCCCGACAGCTGCTATCTCACATCTCCAGGCAGCTGCTATCTATCTCCCGACAGCTGCTATCTAATTCCCGACAGCTATCTATCTCCCGACAGCTGCTATCTATCTCCAGGCAGCTGCTATCTATCTCCCGACAGCTGCTATCTAATTACCGACAGCTTCTATCTATCTCCCGACAGCTGCTATCTATCTCCCGACAGCTGCTATCTATCTCCCGACAGCTGCTATCTATCTCCAGGTAGCTGCTATCTATCTCCCGACAGCTGCTTTCTAATTCCCGACAGCTTCTATCTATCTCCCGACAGCTGCTATCTATCTCCAGGCAGCTGCTATCTATCTCCCGACAGCTTTTCAACTCCTTAGGATATTTCGACCCATTAGAGAGCTCCAGATAAGAGGAGTATCTGTGTAAATACCCTTTAATTTTTTTTTATAATACTCTTTAAATTGTAAATGTATAGGTATCAAAACCCTTTCAAAACCCTCTTTACAGTAGAGCCTGTTATAGGGGTTGAATTCCTGACCCTAGAACCTGTGAAATGCCATTGTCACAATGAAGATGATGTTAATGTATTATTGTTGAAAGTTATACTAGCTTTAAAAATTGAAAATACACTTTACATTTTTATGGATCAGTGTCGATACTCTTTAGATTTTACAAGATACCCTTTAGAAAAAAAAGTAAGGGGTAATGACCCTTCATGTTAAATTCTAATATGGGGCTCTACATTAGCAGCCGAGTTCGCAAAGTTAAACTTTCGACGTGTCTGTACTGTATCTCATTAGTCATTAACGATTTTCTTAAACATCTTAAACATGGATACAGCGACAATTAACAAACGTCGCTGATGCGTTGTACAATACAGACCTGCCGAAAGTTTAACACCGGGCTTACGAAAAAGTTGGTTGGTTGAATGTTGCTTCACGTCGCATCAGCAAATTTTCAGCTATTTGCGACGATAGCCTCTATGATTCGTGTATGCATGTAAAGTGCGAGTGTGTTGTATTATATGTCTTAGTTGGTTGGTTAAATATTGCTCAACGTCGCATCAGCAATTTTTCAGCTATTCGCGACGATAACTTTTTTATTAATCTCTATGGATTAATCTATGAACAATTTCGTGTATGCATGTAAAGTGCGAGTGTGTTGTATGGTCTGCCGTGTACTAGCGCGCACTCAGGGCGACTTTATTAACGTGCTAGCTCACAGAGTCAGTATGCCGCAGACAAGCGTACCACTCCCCCAGAACATTATACTGATACCAGGTGAACTAGTAAAGGCAAATGGTAAGGAAAATTCACTTTCCCACATGTGATCTGAGCGGGATTCGAACTCACAGTGGTGAGAGACCCTGGATTTGAAGACTCGCGACTTATCCATTAGGCCACCGAGTTTTCGTCAGGCCTGTACCGTGTGCAATGGCCAGTAACGTTAAAGGCCTGTACAGTACCGTGTTCAGTGGCCAGTAACGTTAACGCTATTTAATTATGTACAGTACACAGTGGCGGATTTAAAGGGGGGTTGCGGGGGTTACAACCCCCCCTTTGAAAAATTAAAAAAGAGAGAGAGAAAGAGAGAGAGAGAGAGCTATTGACTGATTAAAAGTTATTTTCTTGGCCCCCATCGGGGCTCTGCCCTAGACCCCTCGTTTCTGGAAGCTCGCGCCTTCGGCGCTCGCACCTAGCATTGATATAATTCTCAAACCCCCTTCCCCTTTCAAAAAATCTTGGTTAATTCTCAACCCCCCCCTTTTAAAAAAATCCCGGATCCGCTCCTGAGTACAGACCTGTCGAAAGTTTAACACTGAGTTAACGAAGAGGGGATCGATTGTTGGCTGCCGTGTGGTCGAGATATGGATAGCTAGTGACCCAAAAGCTCTTGGGTTATAGATCACAGCTGCCAAGATATAGGTAATAGATCACAGCTGCCAAGATATAGGTAATAGATCACAGCTGCCAAGATATAGGTAATAGATCACAGCTGCCAAGATATAGGTAATAGATCACAGCTGCCAAGATATAGGTAATAGATCACAGCTGCCAAGATATAGATAATAGATCACAGCTGCCAAGATATAGGTTATAGATCACAGCTGTCAAGATATAGATAATAGATCACAGCTGCCAAAATATAGGTAATAGATCACAGTTGCCAAGATATAGATAATAGATCACAGCTGCCAAGATATAGGTAATAGATCACAGCTGCCAAGATATAGGTAATAGATCACAGCTGCCAAGATATAGGTAATAGATCACAGTTGCCAAGATATAGGTAATAGATCACAGTTGCCAAGATATAGGTAATAGATCACAGCTGCCAAGATATAGGTAATAGATCACAGCTGCCAAGATATAGGTAATAGATCACAGCTGCCAAAATATAGGTAATAGATCACAGCTGCCAAGATATAGGTAATAGATCACAGCTGCCAAGATATAGGTAATAGATCACAGCTGCCAAAATATAGGTAATAGATCACAGCTGCCAAGATATAGGTAATAGATCACAGCTGCCAAGATATAGGTAATAGATCACAGCTGCCAAGATATAGGTAATAGATCACAGCTGCCAAGATATAGGTAATAGATCACAGTTGCCAAGATATAGGTAATAGATCACAGCTGCCAAGATATAGGTAATAGATCACAGCTGCCAAGATATAGGTAATAGATCACAGCTGCCAAGATATAGGTAATAGATCACAGCTGCCAAGATATAGGTAATAGATCACAGCTGCCAAGATATAGGTAATAGATCACAGTTGCCAAGATATAGGTAACGAGAGGCAAAGATGAGTTACTGTATCGGTTTTAATTCATTAGCCCAGTTTTTAGTATTCGACATGCCTATACTGTAGTTTGTCTCAGTAGTTCCGTTAGTGTAAACGATATTTATACCCCGGCTTAAAAAGTGTGTGTGTGTGTGTGTGTGTGTGTGTGTGTGTGTGTGTGTGGGGGGGGTTATATAGTGATAGGGGTGTCCGTCCGTCCTTCCGTCCTTCCGTTACACCTTAGGCAACCTATCTCTTATCCGCAACTCCTCCTAAACCCTTCAATGGATTTTCATGAAACTTTCACACAATCTTTGTGATATAATGTGGATGTGCACCTCCTACTTAAAAATTTGATCCGACTGATTTTTTTATGTGGGGGGAGCGGGGGGGGGTTATTTTTTTGTGAGCTTGTGGCTCACAGTTTTTCTAGTTTATTCACTAAAATCAATACAGTGTGATATTCTTATAACACATTTACAACCAAACATGTCTATAAAGGCCACCCATGGGAACCAATAAAAGTGGCCTTATAAACAGGTGACCCTTGTATACAGCCGGTTCAAATAATATGAATAAAGAGCAGTTGGGATAAAACTTTAATAGCCTTTATAAGCAAGTGGTCCTTATATAGAGATGACCTTTAATACAGGTTTGGCTGTAGTAACATAGTTGAAAAGGATTCGGAAACAATGGACTGATGGAGTCTATTATATTTATCCATCTCCCACAATTACAAATAAGAAATATTTTTAGATCGACATAAAATTGCACATATAGCATATATCTTTTTTTTAATTGTATCTTTCAATACATTAAAAAGATTCATCTCCGGCCCTTACTACAGCCGTAAAAAACTCATCAACAGCCGAGGTCCCGTGTCTGAGTTCACGCTAAAGACACCTCTGTAGAGTTTGAAAAAGAGAAGGCCACCTGTGGCCGCTACAGAGGACGCTTACAACTAGAAGCCAATGAAACAGACTGAGCAAGAAGATAAGATATACGAGGGCACTTCAAAAAGTTTTGAGACTAACAGAGGAAAAATAAGAAAAAACATTATTTTGCTTGTAATTTTTATTTTAATCCTTCAAAGTACTCTCATACACTTTTGCATCCGAGAAATCCACGATTTGAAAGCAGCAGAGTAGTCGGACTTGGGTATCCTCTTTAGACACTGATGCACAGCACTACCAAGCTGACTTCGAGAGTTATACCGACGGCCTGCGAGCATCTTTTTCAAGGTAGGAAAAAGGAAAAAGTCGCATGGACTTAGATCTGGTGAATATGGGGGATGTGGAAGTTGTATTACTCTTTCATCGTGAAGAAACTGCTGCACTACATTACTCTTGTGGGAGGATGCATTATCATGCAGGATGTGTATGCCTCTTAAACCAGTTCTAGGGCGGAAATTATTATAGTGTTTAACACCTTGTCCCTATAAAATATCCCAGTAACAGATTAACCTGGCGGAGAAGGAATCTGAACAACAGGGCCATTCGAATTGAAGAAGACTGTGTACAGAACCTTTTTTGAACTTTGAAGTCCAAAGGTCTAGATTGTCCTTTTTTCAACCACTGCTTATTATTTATCCTTCTTTGGGGCTCAAAATAATGTATCCAAGTTTCATCTCCTGTTAGTAACTCACTTAATCGCCTAACGCCATTTTTTTTTGTATTTTTTCAATATTTGTTGCAACTTTTAACTCGTTGTGCTTTTTGTTCTTTTGTTAAAAGATGGGGTACCCAACGTGCGCATACTTTTTTCAATTTCAGGTGCTTTGTTAAAATGTGATATGTACTACCCGTTGAAATACCGAGACACGAAGCTATATCAGAAACTGTATACCTAGCGTCTTCGTTCACCATGGCTTCAACAGCAGCAATGTTTCTTTCAGACGATGACGATTTTGGACGTCCTGAACGGGGGTTGTCTTTAAAAGTTCCTTTCCCATCTGTAAACACTTTCACCAATCTATAAACAGTTGCTTGCTTTAGACACAGACGATTCTCTATAAATTATTTAAAGTTCACTCAATATCTGTTTACTTGGTATTGACAAAGCACAACGGTTTTTGATATAGCTTCTTATTTCAGACTTCTCTTCAGGCTTCATTTTACATCAAACTATCATTAGTGTATATGACTAACCTTTGTTTAAGTCCAAATATCTCTGTAATTACTAAATATTTTTTACGAAATTTCATACGTATATCACCCGTGATTTTACCTATTCAATCCCGGTTATCTTGTACATACGTGTCACTACAATTTTATGGAAGCCAATAAGTCTAAAAACTTTTTGAAGTGCCCTCGTATGACAATAAACAATATCAAATTAAAACATAATATATATGACCCATGCATAACACAGTATACACAGTACAATAATCAAAATCAGACAAAAGTCTACAGTGTAGGCCCGATCAAGCCAAAAAAAGAAAAAAAAAGAATAAAAAAGATTCGAAATGGCCGAGATATGGATACATGTAGTTTGTGACAGAAAAGTTGACGAGAAGAAAGATAGCAGCTGCCAAATATATACAGTACAGACCTGTCGAAAGTTTTACACTCTGCTAACGCATGGAGTCGAAACTAGGCTGTCGGGAGCCTAAGTTATGGATAGCTAGTGGCCGAAAATAGGATAAACGATATTAAGATAGCTATGTAACAACTCCTAATGAAGTCCGACGCCTAATGAAGTCCACAGATTGGGGCTCCAGACGAGAAGACTTTTTGATATTACCAAAAAAAAGTCTCAAAATTTTACGACTTTAATTTAGACCAACTAGCAATAGCAACGTACATTCAGGCACATACATCGTGTGCTTTGTCCAACCGTACCATACCCCCGCAAAATGTTTAGGGGGTATTTATACGAATCATCCTGTCCGTCCGTCGGTCCGTCCGTCCGTCCGTCCGTTCGTCAAAATATCGTGTAAGCTTAAATATGTAGCTTCCATGTCTATGAATGGATTTTGATCAAACTTGGAACCAAAGTTATTGTCCGTCTGTCCGTCTGTCCGTCCGTTCGTCCGTCTGGACGTTGGGAAAGGGATATATTTGTCTCTCCAAAGACCGTTATAGTTTTAGCTCTTTTTAGGGAGGCATAAAAGGTACCAATCGAGAATTATTGATTGATTGATTGATTGATTGATTGATTGATTGATTGATTGATTGACTGACTGACTGACTGACTGACTGACTGACTGACTGACTGACTGACTGACTGAAAGACTGACTGATTGATTGATTCATTGGTTTGTTGAATGGGTTTTTTTTAGATCTAGTCAAGAATATTTACTTATATCGAGATGTCACCAGCTATAGATGGAATATTTGAAGTTTTTACCTTTGAGATGCGTACAGTGTACAGGGAGGGTCTCCAACGAGCCATACTTTCTGTGATACATTGTTATCATGTGATGCTTTGGTTTATCAGGTCTTTTCCGAAGGACCCCGTGACTTTCATTGCTACATGTAAATGGCATTAGCAACACCCTGCTATTGTTTTGCATTTTACAATATTTTAATCTTGCGTGCATTACCATGCATGTAATAAGGTGCCCAAAATATAATAATATTTATTTATTTATTTATTTATTTATTCTTATTTTTATCTATCTTCTCCGCTAAATTTCTCAACAAGGTTTCTTAGAATCCATCATACGTACATGTATATGAAATCAAATGTGATTTTTCCCCAAACTCCCGTGCTTACTTTATCATGTGATGGGTTTCATTAAGCTTCGAGGCAACAACATGGCTAACGATGTCCCATAGTATTTCATCCGTTTTAATCATAGTTTATGTGCAACAGATATATTTATTTTTACCATGAAAAAAAAGTTTTGCAGTGGACTTTATATCAAGTGTTTTAATGAGTTAAAACGCGGAGGATCGTTGATATAGACAATATCTTGTTAGCAGTATTAGATAAAGTAGTAGTATACCTTTCTAAACCTGAACTTCATTAGGCGTCGAGGTAACATAACGCCTAATGAATTCCCTTATTATATCTCGTTACATGTACCTAGTGGACTTCATTAGGCGTCGGGGTAACATAACGCCTAATGAATTCCCTTATTATATCTCGTTACATGTACATAGTGGACTTCATTAGGCGTCGGGGTAACATAACGCCTAATGAAGTCCCTTACTTTATCTTTGTATATAGTGGATTTCATTAGGCGTCGAAGTAACTTAACGCCTAATGAAGTCCATTACTATATCTTTGTACATAGTGGACTTCATTAGGCGTCGAGGTAACATAACGCCTAATGAAGTCCCTTACGTTATCTTATCACATAATGGACTTCATTAGACGTCGAGGTAACTTAACGCCTAATGAAGTCCATTACTATATCTTTGTACATAGTGGATTTCATTAGGCGTCGAGGTAACTTAACGCCTAATGAAGTCCCTTACTTTATCTTTGTACATAGTGGACTTCATTAGACGTCGAGGTAACTTAACGCCTAATGAAGTCCATTACTATATCTTTGTACATAGTGGATTTCATTAGGCGTCGAAGTAACTTAACGCCTAATGAAGTCCATTACTATATCTTTGTACAAAGTGGACTTCATTAGGCGTTAAGTTACCTCGACGCCTAATGAAGTCCACTATGCAGAAAGATATAGTAATGGACTTCATTAGGCGTTACATTACCTCGACGCCTAATGAAATTCACTATGTACAAAGATATAGTAAGGGACTTCATTAGGCGTTAAGGTACCTCCACGCCTTATGAAATTTATTTTGTTATAAGATATAGTAAGGGACTTCATTAGGCGTTATGTTACCTCGACGCCTAATGAAGTTCAGCTTCAGAAAGGTATACTACTACTTAATTTAATACTGCTAACAAGATATTGTCTATATCAACGATCTTCCCCGTTAAACTTATTAAAACAGTTGATGTAAAGGCCACTGCAAAACTTTTTTATCATGATAAAAATAAACATATATCTGTTGCACAAAAACTATGATTAAAACGGAGACTTTTAATAAGATGAAATAGTATGGGACATCGTTAGCCGTGATGTTGCCTCGAAGCTTAATGAAATCCATCAGATGATAAAGTAAGCACGGAAGTTTGAGGGAAAATCATATTTGATTTCATATACATGTACGTATGATGGATTCTAAGAAACCTTGTTGAGAAATTTAGCGGAGAAGATAGATAAAAATAAGAATAAATAAATAAATAAATATTTTTATTTTTGGGCACCTTATTACATGCATGGTAATGCACGCAAGATTAAAATATTGTAAAATGCAAAACAATAGCAGAGTGTTGCTAATGTCATTTACATGTAGCAATGAAAGTCACGGGGTCCTTCGGAAAAGACCTGATGAACCAATGCATCACATGATAACAATGTATCACAGAAAGTATGGCTCGTTGGAGACCCTCCCTGTACACTGTACGCACCTCAAAGGCAAAAACTTCAAATATTTCATCTGTAGGTGGTGACGTCTCGATATAGGTAAATATTCTTGACTAGATCTAAAAAAACCATTTAACAAACCAATCGATCGATTAATCAATCAATCAATCAATCAATCAGGCAATCAAGTTGCATCCGTAAAATTCTTAGATTACAATTATTTAAACAATAGTTCTCGATTGGTACCTTTTACATGTTTTATGCCTCCCCAAAAAGAGGTAAAACTATAACGGTTTTGGAGAGACAAAAACCTCCCTTTCCCAACATCCAGACGGACGAACGGACGGACAGACGGACAATAACTTTGGTTCCATGTTTGATTAAAATCCATTCATAGACATGGAAGCTACACATGTAAAGCTGACACGATATTTTGACGGACCGACGGACGGACGGACGGACGGACAGGGTGATTCGTATAAATACCCCCTAAACAATTTTTCGGGGTATGGTACGGTTGGACAAAGCACACGATCTAAATCGAAGTCGTAAAATTTTGAGACTTTTTTTTGGTAATATCAAAAAGTCTCCTCGTCTTGAGCCCCAATCTGTGGACTTCATTAGGCGTCGAAATTGTCAACGCCTAATGAAGTCCGGACTTCATTAGGCGTCGGACTTCTATGCAATTTGAGACAGTCCATTATACTTTGCAAGTTAATAAAGACATTGGAGAACTACTTTATTTTTTATCTTTAAAATATTTATAAAGATTAATTTTATTGGCGTCTCACATTTACCACGTTAATTTGGAAACAATTTAGAAATGCGCTGTTGATGCACCTTCTCATAAAAATGGGTCGTCTCCTGTCGTCAACGAGAGCATTTGACATCTGACGTCATCACGTCAGCGCGTGGAGTAACGTCTCTATGAGGTTGCAAAGTGTAGTCGATGTCAAATACTTTATTGAAGCAAATATATTGCAATGATGAGCTGGCGAGTCGACACTGATTCGTTGGTGTTAAACTTTCGACAGGCTTGTAATGTAGCTAACGAAATACCGAAATGGTATGTCAATTTGACTCCAATTTGTAGCTTAGTGATAAACTTTTGACAGGTCTAGAACTGTGCTGTATGTCCAAATCTCAATCCCAAAAGCAAAGTGAAAACTTTGAAAACTGACAAATTAAATGAAACATAACTACATTGGTTCAGAAATATAATTCAGGAAAAAAGCTGAGTTCAGTTGGTAGAGTGCTAACTCCGTATGTGAGAGGTTGTCTGGGGAAGACTTGACAATAGGCAGTGAGTGTCCTTACGCCAAGTACATGTGTACTATGCATTTAGAAATAGAAATTAAAATCACGGGGCCCATCGGAGGGAACCTTAAAACTCATACCCCGCAGCACGCTAAAGATGACGGGCCTCGACTGACTGCAAATTGCTCTGAGCGCAATGCAAAAGTTAAAAAAAACCCCAAACATCTGCCGCTTCACCTATAACTGATGACGTCCCAATATAAGTTCGAATGTGGCGATTCGCCAGTTTATTTTGGTTTCTCGTTAGCTGTCTGTCAGAAGCTGTTCGAAAGCTGCCAATATATCTCCGCAGAATGTCGACACTAGCTATCCATATCTCAGCAACTCTTAGACTTCTTTTCGCTAGTGGTAGCTCAGTTGGTAGAGTGCCCGCTCCGTAGTAAGTGGGAGGTCGTGGGTTCGATCCCCGGCCGGGCCTGACCCAAGACTTGAAAGTTGGTAGTGACTGTTCTTTCGCCAAGCACTCTGCATTACGAAATGAAAGTCACGGTTCTTTGGGATGGGAACTTAAAATAAACGAGTTCCCGTGTCACGGTGGGCTTGACACGCTAAAGAACCCAGTTGTATAATGCCATCAGCGCAACGCACAGGCAAAATTTCTGCACCTTCGCCTATAGCTGGTGACGTCTAGATATAAGTGAAATGTTCCTAATTGGGACGTTAAACACCATTACTCAACTCAACTTAGCTCCTTTTCGTTAGTTCGGTGTTAAACTTTGGACATGGCTGTATTGCATCTGTTAATAACACGCCAAATATTAAAAACACATCTGTCTACAAAAATATACATCAAAAAAACCAAGGCAAACGGAACAGACAGTCTAAACTATGTTGACATTTATTTCTCGACTGAACGTTTCCTGTTACCGAGGGAAAAATATTTTACTCATGACAACAGGTAACATCTGATTCACTGTAATGACCTGTCGAAAGTTTAACACTGAGTTTACGAGAAATGAATCGAAGTTCAGCTGTCGATTGACAGAGATATGGACAGCTAGTGATCGAAATGCCGTCGTGAAATAGAAATCAGCTGACGAAAAGCTGTCGAGATGTATGCAACGAGTGACAGAGATAAACTGCCGATTTGGTACTATTTCGTTCAGTGTTAAACTTTCGACGGGCCTGTACGTACTGTACGTATTTTTATAATCAGCATCCACAGTTCTAGCATTCAGCATCAACGATTAAATTAATGTTATAACATGAATAAAAATGATCATATGACGCGCACATCGATATTCAATATATCGTGCATTATATCATAATTTTTAAATATAAAATATTGTGCATGCTGCATACATCGATATTCGATATATCATGTATTATATGAAAATCTTTAAATATAAAATCTTATGCATGGCTGCATACATCGATATTCGATATATTATGCATGATGGGCACAGCAATATTCGATATAGCATGCATTATATCGTGCATCATTTGAAAATCTTCAAATATAAAATATTGTGAATGACGTAATCGCGTAATAGGCAAGTCGTATATTTTGGATATGGATAATAGCCCAAGAGCTAGTGGGGTTTGAAATATGTGTCAATGGCCAAAAGCTTTGAAGGTTGTTTCTGATAGAAAAATGTCTGTAGTTTTCGAATTTGGGCGTCTTGTGAATGAACTCGTTTCCGATTTTTTTTCAGACGCGAGTTTTTACACTAGAATCGCATTTTTCAGCCGGTTTTTCGGTAATTTGATAATTCTGCATTATGGACGCGATATGGCCTTAAAATGTCTTATTACTGATGCGGTTATCAAGAATTATGATCATTGTTGACATTTAAGTTAAAAACTTCTTGATACATTTCAGATTTTTTTTAAAATAACTATTTTAGGAAAAAAATAGACCAAAAATTTTGCGTTTTTAATATTTTGCCCTCTTTTATGTCTTATAAAAAAATAATAAAAGCATTTAAGTGAAATGTTTTACCATATTGTCACAGCCTAATGTGTTTTGCATTCAATAAAAGTAGCTGCATATCATTTGGTAGGAAATTGCGGCACCCACAGTGGAAAAACTTTCCCCTACCCCAAAAATTGCAAATTTCTCAAAAAATCGATCTTTACTACAAATTTTGCTATTAGTTGCCATACTGATTGTTATACCGTGTAAGCTTTAATACTTGGGTGACAACATTGAAGACTCTAACTAAAAACTTCTTGTTAAGCATTCAATCTCAATTTTGTGGCCAATTTTAAACAACCGAGTTTTGCGTTTTTACTTAATCTTTATTCGTTAAAGTCTTGTAGCGCATTCAAAAAAAGCCTGATTATCAATATACTATTTTATTTAGAATCCCTGATGTTTGTGCTTTATTGTGCAAGTATAATGTATAACACAATCGTCACACAAACCCTTTCACCACAATTTATTCTTCCCCTACCCCATATGCAATAAATAAGCGAGTTCGCGAGATATTGATTTTACACTTGTGCGTTCTCAGGCAGTGAGATTTTAAACACGGTAGAGTGTTATAACGTAAATTTGTACTTGAAACATATAGTAAATTACGCTGTTAGCTTGTTTATTCAATGCTTTGATTTTTTGTATTATTAAGCAATGATAGTGCCACGCCCTTTTGTATGACTCGGCAGATGGCGCTGCGCAAAGCGTTTGTGTTACGTTTTCTGTCATTGCAAATCACACGTGGTTGCAATTATAGATACTTTCATATGGTTGTGTTTATGATAAGTAAGAAAAAAACTATTCACCCCTTTTTTCTATTGTTTTGTTACCGTTTATATTTCGTGTGAACAAGTTGATTTTATTTAATATTTGTTTTTAAAAAGAATCCGTGTTCACAATAGAATCAATGAAGTTTTGACGCAGATAAGTAATCTGTTTGTTAATTCTTTGATTCCGTGACTGAATTAAAATCACTGTAAATAATATTTTGCGATTTGTTTGTGATAACTCATTGTCATTTCAATTAGAAGTGTTGCAAAATGGCCAGCACACGGCTGGATACATCTAAGGGGAAACAGATATTACAGGGCGATAGCACAGATGAAACAAATCTTGTTTGTTGCCTTCATGTCGATAAACGTTTCCAAGATATAGAAATTAAACCTTTTGATGAAACAACATGGAGTAAAGTGGCAAAAGTTGCTGAATATCGTCTTTCGAAAACAAAATCCCACAAATATAAACAAATTTGTCAAGATCTTCCTCAAAACTTTGATCCTAAAACCAATGGTTATCACAGAATGTGTTACAAGAACTTCACTGCTGTCTCAAAAAAAGAACTAGAGTCTTTTTCCACTGTAGAAGTAGAAGAAGTTTCTTACACTTTAAGATCCCACACTGAACATTTATCGGACGAAACTTCCTCCTCCGGTATTTTTCTTCCCGTATGTTTGTTTTGTGGCCTCCTGACGAAGGGTAAGAAAAGGGAACAGTTAGGCAATTGTGAAAGTTTGGAAGCGGGAGAAAAAATAAAAAATGCTGCAATGGTTCTGGGTGATACAGATATGATTGCCAGAGTTTGTGATATAGATTTTGTTGCTAAAGAGGTTAAATATCACCATAGCTGCCGAAAACATTACTTAAATCTTTCTGAGAGGTGTATACCCGGGTCTGCTAAGACAGAATATGGCAACATTAGGCTAGGACACGAAAAAGCATTTAAATGGTTGACCGAATACATAAATAAAAACGTTATAGCACAAGGTCAAGCTGTAACAATTGCCTCCTTGTATGAATATTACACTACAATGCTGATGGACATTGGTCTTGATTGCTCCTCATATACCATCCAGACTTTAGAAGTAAAACTTCTAAATCACTTCAAAGATGATATTTGCATGAGTAAAATAGGTAAACGACAAGGCAAAATATTATATCCAAGCTTTCTAGATACAGATCAGATTATAGGTTTCCATAATACGTTTTTATTAAATTCCAAAGTCACTGAAGCTGCATACCAGTTGCGAAATACAATATTAGAAATGTCAAAGACATGTCCCCAATTACAGAACCCATTGACTGTAAATGAAATACAGAAAGGCCAAGCTAACCCCCCAGACATACTTATGCAGTTTTTTAAAACTCTATATACAGGGTCTTCAACAAAAGAACCTTCTGAAAGAATGAATAGATGCATCAGTTCAGCAGCAGATGATGCTTTGTTTGCTGTAACCAATGGCGAAATAAAGCCATCAAAACATTTATGTCTTGGACTGGGTTTTAAAAGTATGACTGGTAGTAGGAAAATTATTGAAGTACTAAATCATTTAGGGCACTCAATAAGTTACCATGTTGCGGAGACACTTGAAACTGAACTTGCAATGACAATATCAGACAGGAATCAGCTAACTCCTGATGGATTACTGAAAATTCCAAACTTGTCAACCGGAACGGCTTGGGATAATTATGATGAAAACACCGAGACTTTGTCTGGAAGCGGAACTTTGCACGACACAGTTGGAATATGTTACCAGAACACTCCCGACGAACAACATTCAATGGGGGACTCTCTAGGAATTCCACAAGTATCCACTACACAAACAAAGTCATTGAAACGTAAACGCTCTTTAGATATTGAGGACCCTATTTTAGAATCTTACAGAAAGCGTCCAAAAATAACAAAATTTCAATATCCCGTAAAAGCAATTTCGGACCCCTCTAATTTAAATGAGACCAGAAAAAGGGATTTAACATGGGTGATTTGTCACCATTTATTTTCTAATATACCCATGTGGTCAGGATGGAATTCTCTAATCACAGTAGATCATCTACCAGAGCAAGTGATAGGCTATATGGACAATATAAGTTTGCCACCGACCCGATTAGATGTGGTGTCGGAAACATTACGTCGATCGCAGATTGTGGCACGGGAATGTTCTGATAACACAGCAATTGTCCACTATGATCTTGCCATAGCTAAACCAGCGATGCAGATACAATCGGAAGAATCACCAAAGTACGACAATATTTTCATATGTTTTGGTCCTTTCCATATAATGTTGGCATATTTTGGCGCTCTTGGTCACTTAATTGAGGGCTCTGGCGGACCATATGTGCTAACCGAGACCAAAGTTCTGGCAGAAGGGTCTCTAAATGGGTTCATAAAAGGGAAGCATTATAACAGATGTCAGAGAATGCATACTATATTATCTCTTTCTTTCCGTATTCTCCATTTTCGGTCTTTTCTGGAAGAGCATGGTCAGATATCTGAATCTTTATACGAGCAGTTAGAACAATTCATTACAAATACTTCTTCAGAAGAAATGCAAAACGTTCTAGAGCAAGAAAATTTAAAATCTATTTTTGATATGTATGAAGCCTTTTCCAATGACACAAGAACTGGAAACCATGGATCAACAGCACAGTATTGGTTTATGTATATTGAATTAGTTGAACTTCTGTTACTTTTCAGTAGATCTTGTCGAACTAACGATCTACCTTTATTTACTTACTGCTTAGGAAAAATGTGTCCAGTATTTTTTGCAGCTAATAGACCAAACTATGCAAGATGGATGACACGCTATCACTTAAATTTACTTAACATTGATATAAGTCATCCACAAGCAAGAGCAATGCTTGAGAATGGTGGTTTGTCTATAAGACGCTCGAATAAATCATTTTCCAGAATTCCAGTGGACATGACACTTGAGCAGACAATCAATGCTGATGCTGCATCTCGTCTAACTGGCATTTCTGCATTCAGCCAGTCATATACGGCCAGGCGAAGATGGATGATTACACGAAGTGTCCGCAGTGCTATCGTTGGTGCTCTTCTCTCAAAAACTGGAATCCGGAAAAAGGGGGATGTGAATCAAGAGCTCAAGCCGTCGCGAATTCAGAGAGATAATAAAGATGTAAGTAGTTTGATCGACTGTATTAAAGCAACTAAGAATCCGTTTGATACAGAGATAAGAAATGAGGATCTCCTGTGCATATCAACTGGTAACAGAGTCAAAGATGATGTGAAAAATGAGATACTTAGTTGTGTAAAATATGGCGAGCAATCTTTTCACGACTTTAGAAATGGCTGTTTTGCAGATCCCTCTAGATTTGAAAAACCTATTACAAGAAACAAATTGCGCACTTTTGCATCTTTGGCACTTAAGGTTCGGGTTGAGGTGAAAGCAAAGAAAATCATACAGCTACAGTGTTCACGTGATCTATTTGGTAGGCTTTTGTTTTTGGCAACGACAACAGATATAAACTTGCAGAAAGTTTTTGAATATCCTCTCACTCCCGTGCCGCCAGCTCTTGCACAAATTGACGGGAATATGAATAAAACCGACAAATCAATACTTATGAAAATGTTAGAGAGCAAGGCTCATTCTGATCCTCCAGCTGCAAATCAAATTGATGCTTATGTCGTTGATGCCATGTTCCTTATACAGTTGCTGTCAAACCTACCAGATACTTTTGAAGGTGTAGCCAAAACCATTCTCAAGCTATTATGTAAACTGGCAAAAGAAATACACTTTGTTTGTGACACATATGTCCATCCATCCATCAAAGATATTGAAAGAGATATGCGAGGAGAGAGCAGTGGACCAGATATTGTAGTAATGGGCCCAAAACAAAAGCGACCTCATGATTTCCGTTCAGCTTTGAAATCTGCTAATTTCAAGAGGTCATTACTATCGTTTTTGCTACAAGAATGGAAGAATGATAACTATGCTGACATTCTTGCAGGCCATACATTATATTATGCAACAGAGGACCACTGCCATCAATTCTATTGCGAAAATGATGCAACAGTAGTGTGCAGTGAAGTGTCCAATCTTGCCTGTACCCACGAGGAGGCAGATACCAGGATCACCTTACATGTGCAATACATTGCCTCAAGGTCCGATTCTCCTAACGTAGTGGTTAGAGCAAATGACACGGATGTAATGGTTATTTTATTGTATCATTGTCACCAAATACATGCAAACATATGGATGGATTCAGGCACTGACGGCACCAATACTAGGCGATTTATTGATCTAACAAAACTGTCCAATGAAATTGGGATCGAAATGTGCCAAGTTCTTCCAGCTATCCATGCTTTCACTGGATGTGATTATACTGCAGCATTTCTTAGAAAAGGTAAAATTAGGCCTTATAATATCGTTGAAAAAAGTGCAACTTTCAGAAGCGTTTTCTCAAATATTGGAACAAATCAAAGAGTTAATGAAAGAGATATGAAGGTAATGGAATCTTTTGTCTGTGAAATGTATGGCAAAAAAAACATTAAAACAGTAAATGAGGCACGATTTGCCATTTTCAGAGAGAAATACGCTCCAACAAATCAAACTGACCCATTAGAAAAGCTCAAAGGAGCCGATCCGAGTTCACTACCTCCTTGTAAAAGTGTTCTTGTTCAGAAAATCCTCCGAACAGAATATGTTGCATATTTTTGGAAACATGCCAATTGCAGTTGTCCTACATTAAATACTCCACAAGAAATGGATGGAAAAAAGAAAATAACAAGTATGCGATTCACTGGTTTGAAGGTGAACAGATTCCGAAAGATATAAGACTGAAGATGGACAGTACAACTTTTACAGAGGATGACATGGGAGAAGATGAGGATGTACGTGAATCCGACAGTAGTGATAGTGAAGACACTGATGATGAATGAAATTATAATTCTGAATGAATACGAGTTATTTTGAACCAGCCTGTCTAAGAGCACTAACACAGTATATCCCGTGAATTCGCATATCGTTAGCATATTGGGGTAGGGGAAGAATAAATCGTGGGTAATGGGTTAATGTGACGATTTTGTTACACATTATACTTGCACAATAAAGCACACACATCAGGGATTCTAAATAAAATAGTATATTGATAATCAGGCTTTTTTTGAATGCGCTACAAGACTTTAACGAATAAAGATTAAGTAAAAACGCAAAACTCGGTTGTTTAAAATTGGCCACAAAATTGAGATTGAATGCTTAACAAGAAGTTTTTAGTTAGAGGTCTTCAATGTTGTCACCCAAGTATTAAAGCTTACACGGTATAACAATCAGTATGGCAACTAATAGCAAAATTTGTAGTAAAGATCGATTTTTTGAGAAATTTGCAATTTTTGGGGTAGGGGAAAGTTTTTCCACTGTGGGTGCCGCAATTTCCTACCAAATGATATGCAGCTACTTTTATTGAATGCAAAACACATTAGGCTGTGACAATATGGTAAAACATTTCACTTAAATGCTTTTATTATTTTTTTATAAGACATAAAAGAGGGCAAAATATTAAAAACGCAAAATTTTTGGTCTATTTTTTTCCTAAAATAGTTATTTTAAAAAAAAATCTGAAATGTATCAAGAAGTTTTTAACTTAAATGTCAACAATGATCATAATTCTTGATAACCGCATCAGTAATAAGACATTTTAAGGCCATATCGCGTCCATAATGCAGAATTATCAAATTACCGAAAAACCGGCTGAAAAATGCGATTCTAGTGTAAAAACTCGCGTCTGAAAAAAAATCGGAAACGAGTTCATTCACAAGACGCCCAAATTCGAAAACTACAGACATTTTTCTATCAGAAACAACCTTCAAAGCTTTTGGCCATTGACACATATTTCAAACCCCACTAGCTCTTGGGCTATAAACCACGGGCGGATTAACCCGAATTTAGGATTATCCTTCACCAGTAGATGGTATACATGCAGGTAATCCGCTGAAAAAAGTTACATAATATTAACACAAGACGAGACCGCTTTCATACAAAAACAATACTTGGTGAAACTTTTCATACAAAAATAATACTCGGCGAGATTCTCATACAAAAATAATACTCGGCGAGACTTCTCCTACAAACATATTACTCGACGAGACTTTTCTCATAAAATATTATAACCACACGCTGTTAAAAATCTTCAGCAAATGCATAACATGCCTTTTTAATGCAATGCAACACGTGGTTTCAATGGATAGACCGCATGTAGAGAAATACTTTTTATGAGTTTATCAAGCGCAGATATAGTACAGGCCTGTCGAAAGTTAAACACTGCTCTAACGAATAAGTGCCGAATCGACGGTTCTTGGCATTACGAAATGAAAGTCGCAGTTCTTTCGGATGGGAACTTAAAATAAACGAGGTCCCGTGTTACGGTAGGCTTGTCACGATAAAGAACTCTGATGTATAATGCCATCAACACAACACGTACACAGGCAATGCTGATGTACTTTCGCCTATAGCTGGCGATGTCTCGATATAAGTGAAATAATCTTGACTGGGACGTTAAACACCATGACTCAACTCAACTCTATCCCTTGTAAGCTATAGCAAGACAGATTTTAGCAGCTATTAGCCTATTATCCATCTCTTGACCGAATTTTAGACACACGCTTTCCATACTTTGGTCACTTGACAGCCAAGATTCGACTATTTTTGTTAGCTCAGTGTTAAACTTTCGACAGGTCTGTACTATTTATCTTCATTATCTTCAGCGGCAAATTTACAGCTGAGAACTGTAGGCCACATACGACATGTGAATGCGTACTGATACTTCCTGTCATCAGTTTATTATACGGAACCCCGAAGGTCTTCAGAAAACAATTCAGAACTCTAGACTTTATTTTATTCTTTATCATAGTGCTAGGGTACGTCTAGCTCATGTCGACCTCTCAGTGGCTCTATCTCGGCAGCTATTTCTATCTCTTTGCGGCCTTTCGGACACTAGATATCCTTGACCTATTCAATCGACAACCGAATTTCGACTGCAACTTTTCGTTAGTTTACTTTTAAATTTTCGGAAGTGGACAAGTTGTTCCCCAAGTTTGGGGAATTTTGTGTTTTCGCTAGAAGCTTAGTTCAGTAATAACCACCGGTATGGACGCTGGCCTGTAAAATCATCAATATATTGAATTCTCAATCTAACTGTTGAACTTTCGACAGTCGGTACTATATGTGACCGTGTCATAGTTAGGTGATTAAATTTCAGCGAAAGTTAATGTAATTTATTAATACTAAATATTAATATTAAATTATATTTTGGTACGATAATCTAGTTTAACGAACATTTAACAAAATGTTTTTTTATTTTAATCGAATTTAGTAAAATTTTGTATACCATTCCTTGAAACGCAGCAGGGCGATTTTAAATTTTATACCATACAGTCTAACCTGCCTTAAATCCCACCTCTGTATAGGGACCACCTGCTTATAAAGGCCAGTAGAATTGTATACAAATTCGTCTTTTTAATATTATTTGAACCTGTGTATAAAGGCCACATTTAATGGTTTCCTTAGGTGACCTTTATAGACAGGTTTGACTGCATTTTCATACAGTACAGCCTTGTTGAAAGAGCTTACCGAAAAGAATCGAAGCTTGACTTCCGAATGACCGAGATGTGGCTAGCTAATGATCACAAAGCTACACTGGTATAGACGATAGTTCCATAAAAACTGTCGAAAATAGCTAACGAGAGAGACCGATATGAGTTTTCGATCAGGCGCGTAGTTAGTTGAAAATTACGTGGATTCAAAGGCGTGCTAGAGGGGGAGGGGGGTCAGTGGCATTGAAAATTGTGAAATATTAATGTCATATGGTGCA
The DNA here is from genome assembly GCA_021292105.1 of Anadara kagoshimensis. Taxonomy (NCBI): domain Eukaryota; kingdom Metazoa; phylum Mollusca; class Bivalvia; order Arcoida; family Arcidae; genus Anadara; species Anadara kagoshimensis. Next base: position 4,959,917 of record CM037857.1, on the reverse strand, counting down.
ACCTAGTGGCATTTTTGAATGAAATTTGTGGAATCTGAAGCCGGGGTTTTACGAGTGATTTTGTCGAGGGTCAGCACTGGTCGGTTAAGGATACTAGTGGGACGAATTATTTTTATTGTATTTTGTACTTGTAGGAGAATTGATAACATTATCATTTGTATGTGTTCTCTATGAAGGATTATTTCGTGCAGAAATAATATTATACTAAAAAGTATATAAAAACAATATAAATTATGTGGACGCCGTGGCGTACTGGCGAATAGGGAACTACGCGCCTACCGATTCAGCACTAATTAGATTTATTCGTTAGCCGGTAGTGTTAAATTTTCGACAAACCTGTGCTATACAAACTAATCCCAGGGTTATTATGACGTGTAAACATATAAACCGCCACGACTATTTTTAAAATAACATTATCTGCATTTTCAAATGTTACCACTTTATCGTAAGGTGCAATTTTACGATTTCCGACGGAAAGCAAACTGAGTCACGTGATCATTGACAGGGATTTCTGAATTTCAGGTAAGCCACGCATTGTAGTAGGAGTAAAAAAAATGGAGTTTTACGCCACAATCCTGTTCCCTTCACTTTGACCGAGATAGTCAGTTCAGGGATGGTGAAGTGAACCGAGAGTGTTCGGATAAAACCGGCAATTTTCGGCAAGCGAACTGACACTTTCTCTAACTGGGATTTGTCCCAGCGGTATTCAAACCTAGAAGGTGAGAAGCACTGTGTTTTATAAGCAGGCGCTAGACCACTTGGCCACCGAGTCTCCGTTCACTAGTAGGAGTGGATTAAATTAGGGTAATGGGTTTAACGTCTCCGTCATGATTTTTTTTACTTATAATACTAAATGTATATATATGTATATTGGCTCGTTCTGCTAGCCTCTTTTTCAGAACCCTTTTACATTTAAATGTGCATGGATGGTGCAAATTGTCTTGGTCGCACTGCAAAAGTTACAATTTCTGCCATTTCACCTATAGCTGATGACGTCTCGATATGAGTGAAATATTCTTGACTGGGACGATAACTCCAATTAAATTAGTCATAACCTTAAAATTTTAATTTTAAGAATATGATTATTACCCATTTTATAAAAATATAATTAAAAACACATATGATTGTGATATGTTGAAATTCAAAAAGTTCTTTTTCATGTGAACAAATACCAGTGGCTTCGTTCTGGAAGTATATCCCACCCGTTTTCTGTCTATGATAATATATCTAAACCAGCATGTCCAAACCCCTTAAATCATTGGATACAGTCCAACCTGCCTTAAATGCCACCTCTATATAAGGACCGCCTGCTTATAAAGGCCAGTTGAATTTTATCCAAAATGTTCTTTATTCATAATATTTGAACCCGTATACAAAGTCCATCTGCCCATAAAGGTCACTTGTACTGCTTCCTTGAGTGGACTTAATAAAAAGGTTTGACGGTTACTAATGAATTGGTGATTATTTGCATTATAATTTAACTTAGATTTTTGTACGGCGTTTCCAAGATATCGGGCTTCTTTGCTATGAAATTATAAGATATGAGTACGCATGGAAATAGTGCGCCTGGTAAACAAGCGTGAAAGAAATATATCTGTTTTATCGTGAAATATGTATTCTGAGACGGGTAATGCATTTGGTTACATATGCACATTTGGAATAAATTTTCGGAATACATTTCGGAATCTAGTAAAATATTGCGACGGGATTCAGCCAGTAATTTCTGCAATTTGGCGAACTGATCTCGTGTTTACAATAAAAAGTAGTCCGAGAAGTTTGCGTCCTACGAAATTAAATCATAACTTTTTATGAAATAAACAGCAATGGCAGGTGGATTTAATTAATTCTTCATGAAATCTACGGTAATTTGAATTTATTTTGAAGGGTATGATAACGTATTTTGATGTTGAGTCATATTTTAATACTGTAGGAGATAATTCGTACAGTGTTTTGTGCAAATGACCACATGTGGATTTTAAATTCTTCACCATTAACATGAAACGGGAATATTTTGAGTGATAATGAGCAGTTTATTAAAACCCAGATTTAACAGCAAATGATCCAGTTACATACAACCGCTAGAATGTTACTTTGTACCCCCTCATAGCGACGGTAGGGTCTGCAAAACTCTACTATATCTCTATCCGAAATGACACAAAAACGATCGGGTACGACTATTAAATTTTAATTACTGATTGTCTTTTTCATGCCATACCATTTAATTCAGCAATACATGGTTTGGTACATTGTTTCTTTTTCCAAAAATCATCCGTCGGGCTATGCATAGATCGAACCAACCACCCCCTTTCCCGGGTGGGGTGGGGTGGGGTGGGTGGAGAGATTTTCAGTTATATTCTGTTTTGCCACAACACCATTTTCCCAACTACGTCGTACAACAGCACGGCAGTGCTATGAACTGTTTGTATCATTTTTAGTTTTTCGTTTGCATTCTTGAAGTGTCTTTGCTGCCCAGTGATCATGCATCATCATACGTATCGTCTGATGGATCAAATATCACAATACATTATGTATTATGAAGTGAGTGTGTTGTTACATTACTACTTCCGATCTTTTGTAAAAAGGAATAAAATTTTAATGGAAAATGTTTTTGTACAACATAATTAAAATATTTTGAATTTCATACAGTAAAGTCATGTTGATTTTGATTTTATAATTTAATACTAGTAACATAATACTCACTGAAACATAAAAGTAGGTCACAATGACCTACTTTTCTGTTCAAACGCACAAACTTATATAAACCAGGTTTCATCTATGTATGTTACATAAACTTTGATTTGTATCATAAAACACTAAACCATGAAAAGTAGGTCACAGTTACCTGAATTTTTATTCTAGACATATCGCTCGTACCTATATACCAAATTCTATCATAACCTTGACCTTACAGTACTTAGTAATCACTTAAAAATAACATCAGTTACCTCCCTTGAAACTACCCAAAGAGGGACCCCTCATCTTAAATCACAACCAGTTGGGGATGACTTAAAAAATCACAAAATATGAAATCAAACATCGTTATCTATATTTATACACAAGTTATTGCACATATTAAGTTACTTGTACCATGATCTACATCTAAGATCAAGGTCATGACCTTGATTTAAGGTCAAGGTAATAAAAATCCATATTACATATTGAAACGTATTGCGCATGTTTATAGTTTCGCTAACTTTACGTTTTTAACCTGGTTTTCCAGTTTTCATTTTTAACTTTGTAAATTTTTTTTCTATTTATTTTATTTATATTGTTTTATTTTGTAAAAATGTAAAAATTCATTTTCCATATTGAAACGTATTACTAGTCATGTTCAAAGTATCACTCACTTTAGTGGTGAGAATAGTCCTGAATATTTTTGACGTCCCATAGTTCCGTGTTCCTATTTATTCTAAATTTTCAATTCACACGTGGCCGGCGAAGTAAGCTAAACAGCAGCTGCTTACCCTTCCGGGACACACGGTCTCACTTTTATGGAAGTTCATGTGACTTAATTTGCTAGTTTTAAAGGTCTTACTTTTTTGGATTGTGATTTGAATAATATATTTGATATGTTTGCGTTTGATATTTACTTATATTTAGTTTGTTTATGATTATAGTCTGAGAGAAATTTCAGGTTAAAAAAAAAAAAAAAATAAAAAAATAAAAACCCAAAAGGTGACAACGACGTCGACGATACCAGAATAAGTCTGCCCTTTACGAACTTCTCCGACAAAGCAAAGATTATGTTATGAACTACATGCAAAATAAATGACGTCAACATGAATATGTTGCACACATGGCATATAAATGCGTTTATTTAATTGTGTTAGGTTACAAGATATTTAAGTTATACAAAGCATTTTAAAACACATATTTGTCATACAGTAAAACCTCGTTATAATGCCCCTCGATAACTTTGCCTTCTCGCTTATCGCCACACTATTTTGAAGTCCCAAAATCCATTTTGTTTATGTTTTTCTTTATGGGCCTCCCTCAATTTATCACCAAACCCCTTTATAACGCCAAAATATGATTGAACAAATGGTGGCCATGAATCGAGGTTTTACTGTATATCAAATTCTGTAACAGATTTTGAAGCAGAGTATGGTGGATGTTGTTTGAAAGTCTTTATGTTTTGTTTCAGGTCAGTGGCACAGTGGTTAACACAACAGTCAGATATTTGAAGCCAAACGCTTGTGCCTCGTCATCAGATTTTAAAAACCAAACGCTTGTGCCTCGTCATCAGATTTTTGAAACCAAACGCTAGGGCCTCATCCATTTTTCGAAAACTGGTAAGAATATATCTTTTAACCAAATATTCCCAAAGAAAGTCAATCGTAGGTATGAAAGTACTAACAATTTGTAAGTTCCAACCAAAAAGTTTTGAGGCCCTGTAAATGTAGTTCAAGAACGCATTTTTAAGTAATTATGACATGATTTGTCAATGATGTTTCTAATATTTGCATACCAATAGGTAAAACCGACGCATTCAGACAGAAAATGCAGTACTTTTATATGAAATTGTTTTCAATGACTGAAAAAAAATCAAAATCAATTATTTTTTAAAAACACTTTCTACGTCAAACGATTCTATGGAACATCATTTTGAGTATGAATTGAGAGTTAAAATTTTCTTTTGATACACTCACCAAAATCAAAACAAACATACTGATTCATGTCAGAATCACAATCCAGAAACAAAGTAAAAACTGAAAGTGACAAGTTAGGTCAAACACGTGAACGCCACCAGGGAAGTGAGGCCGGGTGCCCTATTAGAGTAAGCACCTCATATTAAGCTATCTTCACCCGCTAAATCAGATTTATCGCAATTTCTAAATATTTGCTATGTTCATTACATAATAGATTGTAATCAAAACAAACATACTAATCCATGTCCGAATCACAATCCAGAAGCAAAGTAAAAACTTTGGAACTGACAAGTTAGGTTAGACACGCGAACTTCCACCAGGGAAGTGAGGCCGGGTGCTCCGGAAGGGTAAGCACCTCCTGTTTAGCTAGCTACACCTGTAACTGATTAAATGGTAAATCTTTCTTTTGAAGTACTTGTTAATCACAAGAAACTTTTTAATGTCATTTTTAATTGGGTTTATTATTTATTATTTACTCGATATATTAATAAATATTGTTTTTCCTAAATTTTCAAATTTGTTTTACCATTCGCAGTTTACTTGAACTAAAATTGAAACTTTTCTCTATTAATTCGAAGAACAATATATTTGATAGTAGATGAAAAAGCGCTATACAAATATAAATTAACTAAATATAAATTACTTTAAACACGTCATCTTCCACCAAGAAAATTAGACCAGATGCTCCGGAAGTGAAAGACTTTTCATATAGCTAGTAACATCGGCCACTATTGGGAATTTAAGGACTATGGGAAGTCAAATATATCCAGATAATTACGGATACAAATTTACCATATCTATTATTATCACCAACATTGTGACGGCGGCCATAATACGTTTTATGGGTAAGCCTAAACTTGCAATATCACTAGGTCAACAATTTATATGTAAGCAGCTTCCTTTGCTGTCGTATCAAAAACAAACATACTTATCCATGTCCGAATCACGATTCAGAAGCAACGTATAAAACTTTGAAACTAAAAAGTTAAGTTAGACAAGTGAACTTCCACCAGGGAAGTGAGGACGGGTCCTCCGGAAAGATAAGCACCTCCTGTTTAGCTAGCTACACCCGCCACATATGTATCAAAATTGTGTGAAAGGAAAATGTAATTACAGCTATCATTTTTTTATAATTAATACTGGGTTTTGGCAGGGTACGCCCCATGTCAACGATTTATCTTCATTGATATTTGCCGTGTAACCTGCCAAAACTCCTTATAACTTATAACATATTCTGTAATAATGCCGAATTACTGGAACAATATAGACCATTGTATCCATAGTAACCATAAAAATAATGCCAAAAGTTGCTAATATCTGGTAGTGCTCGTCAACTATTTGTTATCATAATTGAAACATCATTTATTGTAAATACGACATAAATAGTAACACCTACAAAATATCTTGGTATTACCTTGATCTTTTCATGTAAGTAATGTATTTAAAAACCAGATTACACTGGATTATTCCGGTTATAACACACATCACCTGTAAATACTGGATAAAACTGTCATGTATTTTAATAAGCTACGGAAGCCCATTGTGAATGAAAGTTTACACGTTTTCTCTTAGATAGTGAGTATTTTCACAATATTGCATCAATCAAAAACTAACATAACCATCCATATTCAAATCACAATCGCAAATCAAAGTAAACACTTTGAAACTGGCAAATTAAATTAACGTAACTTACACAAGCGATGCCGGGTGCTCCGGAAGGTTAACGCATTCCCGTTAAACTAGTTATAATTGCCATGTTTAGAATGAGAATGAAATTGAGAATGAAAGAAACATTGAGCAATGGGGCGTCAAATATATCCATGGTAATATTGAATACAGTGACATCATACTTATTTAAAACATTGTGATGACGGCAATAAAACGTTTTCAGGCCTTGACAAGTCTTGGCTTTCATTATCCATGCGTCAACAAATTATTTATAAGCAGTCGCCAATCAGTGGATTTCCTCAAGAACTAAGGTATACTCCATCATGCAAAGTAATCCCTTAGCTTAATTTGGTAAAATATATCTTGGTCCTGATATTTACCCCTTCAAAATTTTGGTTTCACAATTCAGCACTACTGATGAGAAATTGTATTCCGAAACGGCCATCTAGTGCTGTAAAATTAACACTGGTATACTATGTTATTAGTTAACTGAACATTTTATTTTTCAGGGATAAATACATAATGGCAGGAATAAAACCAGATACAGGATGGGCCTGGGTTGTTTTACTTGGGTCATTTGGCGTCCATGTTGTCAACGGATGTTTCCTGTTTTGTTCTGGAATAGTACACGCGACCCTTTTAGAAAGATTTGAACAATCGGTCACGTTCACTTCATGGACAACTTCCTTAGCCGTTTGTTTGATGGCGTCTGCAGGTTTGTACAAAAACAAACAACGAAAATAAATAAAAGTCTGGCAAAATTAACAAGCTCTATTCTATAAATAATAATTAATACTCTCAGCCTTTCTGATCACTAGTAATCCTCATGTGCCCCTAACGAAGAAGGGAAACTGGTTAATATAAGAGTTTTGCTCTTGTTCCAGGATCCTGATTTGTAAAATTGTTTCATTACGTTATTGATTTGATTTTCAAATAAATATTGTTTAAACTAAGAAGGGAAACTAATAGTGTTTTCTTTCGCTAACATTTTGACCACTATTTTTGTAGAAAACTATTTACCAGAATTTATGAAATTTCTCGGGAACAAATTTTGGATATAGTAGTTGTGTCATTGGCTATTTTGATCATGCACACGACTGGGTATTTTCCGGTTGGGTCTGTAATTGTCGACGCTTTTGAAATGACATCCAATTTCAGTAATAACTTGTCTAACATGATTTAGCTTTCAGAACAATAACCTATTTACCTGTTCTTTATTTATTTAAGATTTTGAATTAATCACATGACTTTTATGATGCAGCATGATATCCATTTACCCAATCTGCACCTCTCCGTATGCAATTAACTTCACATTTATTGTTAAACCGTCTCAGTACTGTAAAAAAGGGAATTTTCGCGTGGAATTTTTAGAGTAACACAGCGCGAAAATAAAGCTTCCGCGAAATTTCGATACAATTAACTTTGTAATTGTGCTGACTTTCGCCCGAAGAACCGAAAATAAAATACATATATAAGTGAATATCTTTGAAATGATTCTCGCAAAAATTAACTGACGCGAAAATTTCTCGGTTTGAAGTATTAAACTGTAAACTATTATTGCACTTTAATCTATATGTTGTAATGCAATTACTATTTGTTTTGTTTCATCACTGATTTGTATTGTGTCGTGTTCTTGTTTGCTTTGTCTGATATCAAAAATATTGTTTGTAGAGTGCTCGCTTCATATGTGGAATGTCGTGGGGTTTGAACCACGGTCAGTTTTGACGAAAATTGAAAATATGTAGTGACTATTCTTTCGCCGTCATTTAGAAAGTAACGGTATCCTTCGTAAGAGACCTAAAAACCTATGCGCCTGTCACAAACTCGGGGACTTTAGTTGCAAGCTAGTTTCTTCTACTGCGATATATAATACAAGTGTTAATTATTGTCTTCTTTATATGCTTTTAATTGTTCTATTTGTTGGGTGCAGCGTTATGAAATAACATTAACAGCAATGTTTGTAACGGTCATTGTTTTCATTTCTACGGGCCCCTTAGGCGACAACCACAGGTATATATTTAAAACTGGTGCACTGGAATAATTTTAAGTGGAAAGCACGACTTTTTTCAACGTCAACTTGTGTTTGTGGTTCAAATGAATTAGATGGTTCATTACTGTTAACCGTTGCTTCTGTTAGGTGTGAATATTTCATATTGTCCACTAATATATGTTATACTTTCATGGATACGATATTTGGGCACATTAAAATAAGTCTAGGCTTGCAATATACCTGCGGCAACAAATAACATGTATGTAGCTTAAACTAGCTTTTAAATGAGAAACGAAAATTTTCAATATTTTAATTTAATTTTTTATCGTTCTTTATCTTTTAATATTTTTTATTGCTCTTTAAGATTTAAAAATAATTTCTTTGCTAATGAAATAGAATTATAATGATTATTGTAGGACCATTGGCCAGTGTGTCAATAAACAGGTTTAATTGTAGGATAACAACCATTGTTGGTGGATTGATAATAACTATTGGATGTTTGGCCAGTGCTTTCATGACGTCACTAGAGTGGCTTATAGTGACTTACAGTATAATTACAGGTAATAAACAGAATCATAGCATAGGCATGTTTGGACAGGTAAGTTCTTTTGTTATTATCAATAACACAGTACATGCTATACATGCAGTGGTTTAAATAGCAGAAAGCAACGTAACAATCAAGTACACACCAGTCAATGTCCTAATCACAATGCCAAAGCAGAGTTAAAAAGTTTGAAACTGACAAATTAGGTTAAATGTTAGCTTCCACCAGGTACGTAAGGACAGTTACTACGGAAGGGTTAGCAACCCCTGTTTAGCCACCTACACTTGCCAAGTTCGTAATCAAAATTGGGTATGAAAGGAATATGGGACTATGGAACGTCAAATATATCCAGAGTAATTTTGGATTCATAGATAGATATCATGCTTATCAACAATATTGTGGCGGCCATAAAATTGTATGAGGGCCTTGATAAGCATAGGTGCAAATATTTAGAAACACAGCAATACAATTTAAAATACACAAATACGTCTATCAAATGAACAACAAACACGTATCCTAAACAATAAACTTATCAGAACATAAATCGAAGAACACTCTTTGATTTGGATATGTTCATTAAATCATTTGTGGTTCACCCTGTTATTTAACACAAAGTGTCCTTCCATTCATTATAAATGACTTGATACTCCCAAGACTGTTGTTTGAACGGTACTATAAAGGACAAAACAAAATTTAAAATGCAGAATATTTTAAATATATTTTGTATAATAAACTGTTGGTAAAACAGAAATCATTTTAAGAAGTACCAGTAAGCAGATACTGTCATTCTGGCAGAAATTCGTCTCTGCATAAAGCGATTTCACAGGGTTTATAGGATGGAAAAATGGCACTTCTGACAACCCTGTAAATATATACAGGGATAATGGAAATTATATTTAGAAAAATGGAAAAATAGCACTTCTGACAACCCTGTAAATATATACAGGGATAATGGAAATTATATTTCGAACTTGCATGGATACTTACATGAATATTAAGAGTATGTACGATTGCTGATATACCAACATAAAAACAGTTGTATATGCAAACACCATCAATCTGTCCGCTTGACAGTTTTCATTATAATTCATTAAGGAGGGTTCACCAATTACATTGGTTGTGATAATACTTACGCATTACACAAGTTTACACCTTTAGCAAATAACTTTAAGTTAATATTTTTCCGAGTGTCTTAAACCCTCAGTAATTGATTCTACTTACGGATATTGGTTTGTGTGTTTGTGTCACAATCTAGACGAAGTAAACTCGTGTTCCCTATACAGTCAAACCTGTCTATAATGACCTCCGAAGGGAACCAGTAAACGTGAATTTTTTTGGACAGGTGGTCTTTATATACAGGTTCAAATAATATGAATAAAAAGCAATTGGGATACAATTCTACTGGCCTTCATAAGCACGTTGTCTTTATATAGAGGAGGTCTTAAAGGCAGGTTGGACTGTACATAAATGCACTGAATCTAATAAATATTTGAATTAAAGGTCAAGCAGACAAGTCAATGTTGTTTGGGTTAGGTTAGACACATGAACTTCCACCAGGGAAGTGAGGACAGGTGCTCCGGAAGGGTAAGCACCTCCTGTTTAGCTAGCTACACCTGCTACGTGTGTAATCAAAATTATGTGAAAGGAACATGGAACTATGGGACGTCAAATATATCCAGGGCAATCCTGGACACAGAGACATCGAACTTATCAACAATACTGTGATGACGGCCATAAAACTTTTTGAGGGCCTTGATAAGCCTAGGCTTGCATTGTCCCCGAGTCAACAATTTATTTGCAAGGAGCCAACTCGAGAATCTAGTGACTGTTGATCAAGCCAAGGTGCCGTGTTATAACATAGCGATAATTTCTTACTTGATAAGATAGGACAGTCGTCCTTATCTTTCTTGTAAATAATGTCATCCTAAGCATTCCCGAGGTTTTCACAAACGAAATATGAAATAATTTTATAATTCTGTCTAAATTTAAAAAAATGTGAAAATCCTAAAAAAACTGAGGTTTAGTCCCTCACGCAAAGTATTTCCTCAGCTGGATTTGGTTCAATTTATTTGAGTCTTTTTAATATTTTTTTAACCCCTTGAAAAAAATTTTGGTTTTACAATTTAGTTCAAGCACTACTGAGTTTCGAAACGACCGTCTAGTGCTGTATAATTCAAACTTGTATAATATGTAATTTATGTTCTGGAATAGTATTTTTATCCTGTTGGTATTTTTTGCGCTGAAGATTCAACATTCGTATTTTGTGTTTAATTCACTTAATTTATACCATAATTCATATACAGTCAAACCTGCCTTACAGGTCACCTCTATATAAGAGCCACCTGCCTATACAGGCTAATATAACTTTTCCCAATTGTTTTTCTTTATAACTTGAACCTGTATATAAAGGCCACCTGCTCATAAAGACCATTTTACTGGTTCCCTTGGGTGGTCTTTATAGACAGGTATGATTGTACGTACTCTACCGACATAATGTCGGTGGAATCTTAGATAAATATCTTGCAAGTACCCGCTACTTCTGTTGTCTATTTATAACTAAACCTGTTAAAATTTTGCAGCACTAGACGGCCGTTTTGGAATAAAATGGCTCATCAGTATAAGAAAAAAATGTTACTAAATCCATAAATCCACCTACGGTAATACGTGTACTTTAAACGATTAAGCATATATTAGAAAAATTTAGCAGACAATTTTGATCAACAATGTTTATTTGATTATAACATGTATTGCCTCCTAGATGTCTTCCAGGATGCTTAGTCAACTAGTGTTGCCCAGAGCTACCAGCCCATCGGTTGTAATTGACGTATCGCCGGCCACGCTACAATGTTCCGACACTGGCCGCCACCACGGTACCAAAGCAGCGTCATAGCAACTAATGACGTTCTACTGTCAGTGACGTCGTTAAACCGCAGAATTCATGCCGAGTTTTCATTTTTTATGTGTAATTCAAGTATGTCGGGCCTTTGTCGGAACGTAGTGGGCGTGGTCGGCGATCTGTCAATTATTACTACACCTGTATAAATCTAGAATTTATTTCTATATTCTTAGGTACAGGGTCGGGAATCACTCATAGTGCATCTGTTGTAGCCGTGGGATTCGCATTTGACAAGAAAAGAAACTTTGCCAGTGGTGTAGCAGCTTCTGGTGTAGGAATAGGGATTTTGTTTCTAGCCTCGGCTATCACAGCGGCTAAACATTCCTATGGCTACGAAGGATTCTTTATAATTATGGCAGGGATTGGCTTCCATCAAATTTTATTTGGGATGATGCTAAGACCTTCATATCTGGAAAATCGAAGCAAATATATACAAAAGAATGTGACTGAAGGGAAGAGAACGAATTACGCTTCAAAATTTTTATCCAATTTTAAAATTTTAACTAATAAAGCTATTCTATGTTTATGTATCAGTATACTGTGTTGGACTTTAGGTGTATTTTTAATATTCCTTCATCTGCCAGTTTATGCATTGTCAAAAGGAACAACACCAATAGAAGTTTCATTCATGTTAGGACTGACTGGTGCCTGTGGATGTTTCTCAAGAATGGTAACTGGTTTAGCTGCAAATAATGAAAATGTTAATGAGATTGTTGTATACAGTGGAAGTTTTGGACTTTTAGGAATTGCTTCCCTTTTGTTGCCGCTCTATGGCGCCACATACGGTGGCCAGCTGGCATTTGCAGCAATTTTAGGAATGTATTCAGGAAACTGTTATGGGATTTTAGCATCTATAAATATAATGTTTGCTGGGATAGAAAACTTGGCTGCCTCTTATGGTGTGGAAATGTTTTTTCATGGTTTAGGAGCATTAGTCGGTCCACCAATTGCAGGTAAGCTTTGTGTGCCATTTAATGATGGGTCTACTCCAAAACTTTTTACTTTGATGTGTTTTGATTACTTCCCCTTAATCGAATTATCGTACATAAGGAATTAAAATTATATATCGATCTCCTATGATTCTTAAATGTATTAAGACAAATTTGATGTAAATTTGATGATAAATAATGTTTCCCGCGAAAAACTATCGCGCCTTTTTATATATAATGACGTCACAGCTATTGGAAATGACGACCATATTTTAGATTGACTCCAAAACCTGCTGCGTAAGATCCGAAAAATTTACTCTATTCAAATACAGATTGCAACCTATCAAAAACCTAGATTTAATTTGGATTGATGGATGACCAGTTCTAAAATAAGTGAAATGATTAGGTGCTATCCAATTATACTAAAACACCGCTGGGGTTTACTCTGGTGTCAATCTTAACATTGGAACTTTATAATCAGTGGTTCCATTATGGGTGATCTTTTCTTGCCTTCTTTTGGTATTTTATCATTTACTTGTATCATGTTCGTGCAATTTGTTGCTTTGTCTGTTGAAAAGTACATGATTTCCTGTCTAAAAGGTCCAAGCCATCGATATTATTGTTTAAATTTAAAGTTCACTTTCAGTCGCTCATTGTGAAATGTATTGTTGCGACTAGAAAAAAAAAACATTTAAAAACCGATGACTTATTATTACAAATGTTATTATTATTTTTTAAAAATTATTTCATTATTTGTCTCATTTATTACACATTATGCAAGTTTTTATTTAACATTACTAGACGGCCGTTTTGGAATACAATTCCTCATCAGTAGTGCTTGGACCAAAATTATAAAACCAAAATTGCTATATATAAACATTTGTATGTTATGTATTACAGGTGTAATAGTTGACGGAGGTGGTACATATGAACAATCCTTCTTAGTAGCAGGTATTTCCACACACACACACACACACACACACACACACACACACCACTTATATGTCCTTAGACATACACATATACACACGCCATATTCGTATTCATCCTTGTAACAGGTATGTCCACACAGACATGCACACCTTTATAACACACACACCACTTATATGTCCTTAGACATACACATATACACACGTCATATTCGTATTCATCCTTGTAACAGGTATGTCCACACAGACATGCACACCTTTATAACACACACACACACACACACCACTTATATGTCTTAGACATACACATATACACATGGCACATTCGTATTCATCCTTGTAACAGGTGTGTCCACCCAGACATACACACCTTTATAACACACACATACACACACACGCGCACTACGCACCTTTGTAACACACACACATACACACTCTCTCTATCTTCATTTTATCTTCAGGTTTTAGAATAAGAGCTTACTTTTATCATTTTACCTTGAATCCCATACACCGTTAAATAGTTCTGATTATATACTTCACCTTTTCAGGTTCGGCAATTACAGCTGGGGCTATACTCGGTATGTGTACCGTATTTTTCAAAAATCAGCATAGTGAGGGAAGCACTGAAATCATAGAATCTACCATCCAACTTAACGACATACAGAAGGACAATAATGAAAACTACAACATAACTGATGAAGTACATGGTAATATAAATAACGAAAATACTTATCTACTTAATGACAATGATGCAGAGAAAACGAAAGTGAAAGTAGAAAAATCCGAAAAATCCGAAAAATCCGAAGACCATGACGACAACAGTGATGACGTCAACACAGACAATGATGATGATCGCCATGAGACAAGGGTACATTTATTAAAGTCGGAATGAAATTTGGGGAATCAAATACTGTAAACGTGGTTACTTTTGCGAGTGGAAATTTTTGCGTGTTGTTCGAGGGGGTAATTTTCCGGTATTTCCCGTAATTTTCAGGCGGTTTGTTTCCCAAAGTCGTGACAGATGCGAAAATTGCCACCATGGGAAAATCATCACGTTTACAGTACTAGATTGATGATGATGATGAGGAGGAGGAGGAGGATTGCGGATTGTTGGAAATGCGTGTGGAAAAACAAAACTTGCATTTAGATAACGTGATTCTATGATATATATTTATGCATTTACATATGCATAAATGACACATTAATTATTCATTTGCTTTTAAGTCGGTTTACATATTTAAATTATCACAGATTACAATGTTAAATTATTAAATGCACTGATGCTGTATTTTTCTAAAGCTTTATGTGCCAGTAAATACAGGTATGCAGATAGCAAGTGCTTAAAATTAAAAATATAGTATCACCTTTATAAGATCTTTTCTGATATTTTTAATAATTTATATGGTTGTTGAATATGTTTATCTTTTGAGAATCGATGTGTCTTTTTTGTTTTTCAATTTTTACATTATCCAATTAGCGATCGCCGGTCACGCCCACAATGTTCCGACAAAGGCCCGGTATGTTGAATTAAAGAATGAAAACTCTGTCTGAATTGTGGCGTTTAATGACGTCACTGACACTAGTACGTTATTAGTTGCCTTGCTGCTGCTTTGGTACCGCGATGGCGGCCAGTGTTGGAACATTGACATTGTGGGCGTGGTCGGCGATACGTCAATTACATGTATGTAATTTGTCTTTATATGCGAAAGGAAAGACGATGAATTTGTTAAAACTTCCACATAGACAATATAGAGACAATCTGGCAATATTCAATAAATGTAATTGGCAATCATTCCATTAAATATATATGAATACTAGTATGTTTATTTCAATTTTAGGTATTGTGTAGTTTTAAATACTATAAAATACAGATACAACAGGCATTTGTTCATTTTAAATTTTTCAGGAAACATTTTTTTTTTATTTTTTGTTAAAATGTTGAAAGATATTAATTCATTATTGAGCCAAGTTTGATTTAATTATTAATATTTTAACTACGTTTCAGGTCTTTTAGACATTAAATACGCTTCTGTATCAATTTTAAGGGGGGTCCAAACTTTCTATTCGGACCAACACATGTCACTACTTGCATGGAATATGTCTTTGTATGTGAAACGAAAGGCAGCCAAATGTGTGGGGACCTTCCATAGAGAAAATCATTTAAGTCCTGTCATTTAGCAACTTGTTGTAGTGTTGTTTTTTGTTTCCCGATTGCTCAATTGCAGAATAATGACAGAGACAATTGTTTTAAGTCCAGTCAGTTAGCAACAAGCCCTAGTATTTCTTTGTTTTGTTTCTCGATTCAATAAATTGCTCAATTGCGGAATAATTACATGCGTGAAATCGTCTTGGTATGTGAAAGGAAGGCAAATATGTGACGACCTTCCATAGATACGATCATTTTAAATTCAGTCATTTAGCAACTTGTTCTACTGTGTCTTTGTTTTGTTTCTTTGATTTAATTGTCGCTCAATTGCAGAATAATGACATGCATAAAATTCGTCCCTGTGTTTGAAAGAAAATGGGTCAAATGCTTGGGACCTTCAATCGAGACAATTGTTTTAAGTCTAGTCAATTAGCAACTTTTTCTTGTTTTTGGTTTTGTTTTGTTTTGTTTTTGATTATATAAATTGCTCAATTGGAGTATACAGTAGAACTTCGATAACTCGTTCGAAATGCACGGGACTTCAATGATGACTTTGAGTTGTCGGGGTGTTCGAGTTTTCGAAGTTTTAGAAGGTTGTTTGTCATACAATTTTTATGGTATGGTAATTTTCGTCAAATTTCCGACATTTAAAATAAAATTCACAAAACCTGTATTTTTTTTACAAGTTATTAGAGTTATGACGATTTGCTTAATTGTAAAATTTATAAAAATCGGACTCAAATGTTTAAGAAATAACTTTGGGTTGGCATGTCTAAAATTCATCGGATCGAGGTCGGCAGGTATCACGTGATCCAAATTAGCACACGAGACAAACAAAAGATCGCGACATTTATCGGCCTAAGAAAGCGAGGAGACCTAAAACGTTGTCGGATTCGGCCAAAAAACGAGAAAAAATAGCGTGTGTGTAAAAGAAATTGGCAAAACAAGGGTCATAATCGGAGAGGAAATGATGAGATGGGGCAAAAAATGCAATGATGAAGCCATTTAAAAATGTAAACAATAAAATTATATTTATATTCATTAGGTGCAATGGCGACAATCGAGCGATAAGCGTGAAACTGTCATCGGTATTTCAACCCGTAGCATTCTTGTGCAAGTGATTTTTAGTATTTTATAAGAATAATTTTTATTTTTTATGCATTTCAAACAATATGTAATACATTTTAAATGTCGGAAATTTGACGAAAATTACCGCACCAATAACTATAACTTTGCACCCTAACATTACATCGAGTTATCGGGGGTATTCGAATTATAGAAGTTTGAGTTATCGAAGTTGTATTTATATAATTATATATATATATATATATATATATATATATATATATATATAAACAGCCGGGACAAAATAATGACGAGTTATCCGTGGCATTCGAGATATCGAAGTTCTGCTGTTATTACATGCATGACATTCACTTTGGTATGTGAAAGGAAAGGAGTTAAATGCTTGGAACCTTCCACAGACACAACTGTTTAAAGCTCAGTCAGTTATCAACTACTGCATTTTCATAAATAAAGTGCATATGGTTTTTATTATTTATTTCTTTCAATTGAAACTGTTTCCATTAAACTATCAATAAAATGAATTTAAAACGCACTGATCCAACCAAATTATTTTGAAATGAAAACATACATGTAGTTATTTAGTTCCCCTATACAGAGAGGGAAATTTGATCAATTTTATACACCAATTAGACCTCATTCAAAGTATCATCTGAGTATTTAGGCCAAGTGAGTCATTGTTGTTCGGGGTTTTTTCAGGTGTGATCACCATGAATATTCCAATAAACTTCACCTTCACTTTACCATACTTTTGACATATTAATATTTGTTGTTTTGTTAAAAACTTTAAAAAATGTTCTATGTACAGAACTAAATTCATTTTTGGATTAATCGAAAATATTTTTTTATTAGGTCAGTAGATTTTGTATTAAGTTTTGACATTTTTTGTGAGTTTGTTGGAAAGTACAACTTTAATGTTGCTTTCTCCATGTGCAATGGCATTCTGGATATACGGTAGTTCTAGTTGTTATATTTTTTGGTGTCTCTATTATATAATCAAAAACAAACATACTAATCCATGTCCGAATCACAATCCAGAAGCAAAGTAAAATCTTTGGAACTGACAAGCCAGGTTAGACACGTGAACTTCCACCAGTGAAGTGATGCCGGGTGCTCCGGAAGAGTAAGCACCTCCTGTTTAGCAAGCTACACCCGCCACGTGTGTAACCAAAATTGTGTGAAAGGAACATGGAACTATGAGACGTCAAATATATTCAAGGCAATCATGGACACAGATACATCAAACTTATTAACAATACTGTGATGACGGCCATAAACCTTTTTGAGGCCTTGATAAGCCTAGGCTTGCAATATCCCAATTTATTTGCAAGCAGCCTACTTCGTTGTACAAAGTCCCCGAAGCGGGAACAAGCTCTACCATAGCGTATTAATTGGGAAACAAATGCACCATAAGCAGGAGAAGCTAAATTTGTTGTACAATTTTTTAATAAAGGGGATAAGGTTTTGGCACCTTCCATATAGACCATTAGAAACAAATAACACCTTAACTTAATTTTTCTAGTTTCAAAGTTAAAAGACAGGGATTGGTTTCTTTGTTAAATTTGTTGTACAATTTTTAAATAAAGGGGATAAGGTTTTGGCACCTTCCATATAGACCATTAGAAAAAAAATAACACCTTAACTTAATTTTTCTAGTTTCAAAGTTAAAAGACAGGGATTGGTTTCTTTGTTTTTGATGTTTACTTATTAATACATGTATTGGTCTTATCCGATATTTTACAAGCTTGCAGTTATGTATAAGTATTTATAATTTCTAAGTATATTAATCATTGCTATTAAATCCTTTTTTCGGGACTATTGCCTTTGTATTAATGATATCCTAGTATCTTATTTTTACAATTTTGTAGTGATGTTTAAGTATTTCTAAGTATATCAGTCACATAGCTTTTTTGTTGCAATTAAATTCCTTTTTTCGGGACTATTGCCTTTGTATTATTGATATCCTAGTATCTTATTTTTACAATCTTGTAGTTTTGTATTTCTAATCAGCCACTTAGTATTTTTTGTTGCAATTAAATCCCTTTTTTCGGGACTATTACCTTGTTATTTCTGATATCGTAGTATCCTATTGTTACAAGCTTGTAAATATGTATAAGTAATTCTAAGTATATCAGTCACATAGTACTTTTTGTTGCAGTTAAATGTTTTTTCAATTAAACCCCATTTTCGGGACTATTAACTTTTTATTACTGATGTCCTTTTGTTTTGAACATGTTAATGCACTTTGTGATAGAATAATGTGATGCGATGATCCTGTTAACGTTAATTATACTAGTGAAATATATGTATGTTATCTATCATTAGACTAGTGTTTCTGTTTTATTTGGCCAAATACACGTTTTAACGAACACGTATGGTACAGAATCTTGTATCACCACACTGTGGGGATACAACATTGGCGGTTAAGTACACGTGCACTTACTCATTGTGACATCATTGGAGAATCTCCGATTTGTCAAATGTTAACGATGACGTCATTACTACAGAACATGTCATAACATAGTTCAGTGGTTTTCTCTGGTAAAATGTATTTCTTTCACATAAAGTATTGTTTTTTTTAATTTTTAATAACCTAATAGAAAATGTTAGATAACAATATCATAAACACAGTGTGTATGTACAACCCTGTGTTTATGATATTTTTATCTGACATTTCCAACTAGGTTATACAAACTTATAAAAACAACACTTTATATGAAAAAAAAATTACCACAGAAAAACACTGAACTATGTTATGACATATGTTCTGTAGTAATGACGTCATTATTTACATTTGACAAATCGGAGATTCCCAAATGACGTCACAATGAGAAAGTGCATGTGACTTTACCGCCAATGTTGTATCACCACAGTGCGCGACAAGTAGTGATACAGCAACGAAAAAAGGACGAGACCTGATACGAAGGGTTGTACATACACACTGTGTATATAATATTTTTATCTAACATTTCCAATTAGGTTATTTAAAACAATGAAAAAACAATACTTTATGTGAAAAAATTACGTTTTACCACAGAAAACCACTGAACTATGTTATGACCGACAAATCCAAGACTCCCTGATGACGTAACAATGAGAAAGTGCACGTGCGCTTTACCGCCAATGTGGTGTGTATTTCGTCAAATCAGATAGAAAAACTAGTCTAATGTTAGATAAATATTGTTATCAATTCCATCTTTTTGTACATTTATTTATTGTAAGATAAGAATAATGTGATGTGATGTGATGATCCTGTTAACGTTAATTATAAAGTATATGTAAGACACGCATTGTTATCAATTCCATTTCTTTTTATTTATTGTAAGATATTTATATATTAATGTTATATTTCTATTTTTATAATAAATAAATAACCTCTTTAGTCTTATACAGTGATTTAGCTCATTAATTACCCTTCCGGTGCACCCGGCCTCACTTCCCTGATGGAAGTTCACATGTCTAACCTAACTTGTCAGTTCCGAAGTCTGGATTGTGATTCGGACATCGGTCAGTATGTTTGTTTTTTTTTACTTTGCTTCTGGATTGTGATTCGGACATGGATTAGTATGTTTGGTTTCACTTTGCTTCTGGGTTGTGATTTGGACATGAATTAGTATGTTTGGTTTTAACTTTGCTTTCGGATTGTGATTTGGACATGGATTAGTATGTTTGGTTTTAACTTTGCTTCTGGATTGTGTTTCGGACATGGATTAGTATGTTTGTTTTTACTTTGCTTCTGGGTTGTGATTCGGACATGGATTAGTATGTTTGTTTTTACTTTGCTTCTGGATTGTGATTCGGACATGGATTAGTATGTTTGGTTTTACTTTGCTTCTGGATTGTGATTTGGATATGGATTAGTATGTTTGGTTTTACTTTGTTTCTGGATTGTGATTCGGACATGGATTAGTATGTTTGGTTTTACTTTGATTCTGGGTTGTGATTTCGACATGGATTAGTATGTTTGTTTTTCACTTTGCTTCTGGATTGTGATTTGGATATTGATTAGAATGTTTGTTTTTTCACTTTGCTTTTGGATTGTGGTTTGGACATGGATTAGTATCTTTGTTTTTCACTTTGCTTCTGGATTGTGGTCGGACCTTGATTAGTATGTTTGGTTTTAACTTTGCTTCTGGATTGTGATTCGGACATGGATTAGTATGTTTGATTTTAACTTTGCTTCTGGATTATGATTTGGACATGGATTAGTATCTTTGGTTTTACTTTTCTTCTGGAATGGATTAGTATTGCTTCTGGATTGTGATTTAGACATGGATTAGTATGTTTTGTTTTTACTTTGCTTTGGGATTGTGATTCGGACATGGATTGGTATGTTTGGTTTTTACTTTGCTTTGGGATTGTGAATCGGACATAGATTAGTATGTTTGGTTTTGATTTACATTTAAATGTAAGGTCAGGTTTCAGATGCGTTGGGGTTTACCGACGTTCAACAAGATCAATATTCCGTAACGTTTTTATATTTTAGTTTTCGCCCCAATTTTTTTTTATTATGAGAACACGATGTAAGACCGAGAGGTCCATAAAGACATGTATAGGGAGCATGAAAAAAGAAGGAAATCTTTGTCTGATGGAGAGAAGGGTTTTTCTCATGTAAAAATGCACGTTTCCAAATTCCCGGTATCACACAATTTTCAAAGGTTCCATATCCATTTGGAATAACCTATGCGCAAAATTGTTTTGAAATTTTTGATTGTGGCAAATTCAAAGATAATTCCTTTTCAGCCCATACACAACAATGACAATAGTTATTCTTTCATTTCTTAATGTTGAGAACAGCAACGTTTGTCTAATCCGAGAAAGGGATCGAACCCAGGGCGTTCAACTTTCAGGGGAGATATTTCACAACTGGTTAAGCTTGAAAGAAACAAAAGTATGCATAATTTAATGAAATTGTGAACTAACGCATTCCTAAGTAAATTGACGTTTCGCCGACCACGCCCACAATGTTCCGACACTGGCTGCCATCACGATACCAAAGCAGCGTTACGGTAACTATTGACGTACTAGTGTCAGTGACGTCATTAAATGGCGCTATTCAGGCCGAGTTTTCATTCTTTTTGCGTGTAAATCAAGCATCCGGCCATTTTAGGGAACATTGTGGGCGTGGCCGGCGATACGTCAATTGATTGAAACTTGTATCTAAATACTGTCGTTTCTTGTAAAAAAATTAACAAATGCTATATTAGTTTAACAGAACGTACCACGATACTACAATGGATATCGTTCGAACCATGTTTCGTCTTTGGTTTGATTGGAAATATTTATCAAATTAGTAATTATGAAGTGCAACACAAAAAGTGCCTAGACATCCCCAATACTGCAGATTAAGTAATTTTTTGTTTTGTTTTTTAAATAAACGTTAAATGCTTCTGAATATCGCAATCTGAATTCTCTTCCGTAGTTTGGACAATGAATAAAATAAACTGCTATCGTTTTAATTACTATGCAACCACTATTTGCAATTCCCTTGAAAATAATTTTCATATTCTCTTTGTTTTGAAGAGTGGAGTGATGCAATGGCGTTATACGCCTCAGTCTCGATTATTATATCTTCCGCTTAAAAAGTGTGTGTGTGTGGGGGGGGGGGGGTATATAGTGATAGGGTGTCCGTCCGTCCGTCCTTCCGTTACACCTTAGGGTACCTATCTCTTATCCGCAACTCCTCCTAAATCCTTCAATGGATTTTCATAAAACTTTCACACAATCTTTGTGATATGATGTAGATGTGCACCTTCTATTTAAAAATTTGATCCGATGGATTTTTGGGAGCGAGGGGGGTATTTTTGTGAGCTTGTGGCTCACATTTTTTCTGGCTCCAATTTAAATTGAGGTGTCAATTCAGTGATAGAGAAGTTGAAAGTAAGGAAACACCAGTACCCGCAGTAAACCACCGTCCTTTGGGAAGGACATTTTCTTGCACTAGGGTCTGTCCAGAGCCGGATTCAAACTTTGGCAGTGAGGCACGCTGTGATCCATACGTCGGTGCGGTGTTTGGACCATTTGACAACCTAGGATCCTTTGTTTTGAATAACAAAAAAATAAACATACCCATCCTTTTCCACAATCTAAAAGCAAAGTGAAAACTTAGCAACTTACAGATTAAGTGAAACACGGAATTATTGGACGTCAACTATATCTAGGGTAAGTTTCGATACAAAGACACCATACTCTCCAGCAATATTGAAGTGTTTAAATATTGCATGCAGAGTAATTAAATACCACAGTGTTATAACAAAAATGCGTGAAGCATAATGCATATAATATAACCCATTTCTAATCATATGCACAATATCCATAAATTTCGTACACTATTAAAAGCAGACTCTGAATCTCTCACAAGGAAACTCTGTATTTATCTATCTAAAGCCTGGTTACTCAGATCTCAACTTCTTAACACCAGACTGTTCTGTGTTGTTTATTTGTTATTTGTCATGTTGTTACATATTTCAATTCGTTTTGTAATGCTATAGCAATGTATTGTTTGCTTTTTGCAATAAAATATTATTATTATTATTATTATTATTATTATTATTATTATTATTATTATATGCAATATATGCTTCGCATAGAAATTAAACGTTAAATCCCGAAGTGTTAGCGTGCAATATATACCGTTATTACATTATGATATGATTTTACTCTGAGACCTTTGTTTTGATAGGTTAAACTACTTGCACGCGCAACGCCGTTTTTCATCATATTGCACTCTGGAACATGATAAAACATCATATTGCACTAAGCCAATCAAATCCATCGTTGGAAACTTGAATTGAACACGAAAAGAATGAATTGCGCCATTTAATGACGTCACAGGCACTAGTACGTCATTAGTTGCCGTGATGCTGCTCTGGAACCGTGATGGCGGCCAGTGTCGGAACATAAAAGGCAAACCATATTTATTATTAAAATATAACACTTGTCTTCTCATTTTAAAATAGTTTACATGTAATAAAACAATTATAGCATTTCAGTGAGTGCGATATGATGTTTTATCGGCAAAGAAAAGTAATATTGGCCGAGGCCGTAAGCTCGTGCAAATATCGAGTCAACTCGGGACAATATTTCACAATATCAGTTCAATAACCCTAATTATTATTATAAAACGACACGCAAGGGAAAAAATTAATCTATTATGGACCTCTCTCAAGGGAACTGTTCTTCTACGGTGTTGTCTGGAGAGGTATATTGTTTGACCCGATAGGCGAGGATTGTGATTTGAACATGGAAAGTATGTTACTTTTTATGTAATCCTTTTACTGCTTTTAAAAGTAAATACATGTACTATCAACCACAAAATTCAATATTCAATTCATCAATAATAAAATTCCATATTTTGCTTAAGGCACATCAAATCCAAAAATATTTGTCCCTGTTTAAATCCTAAAACCAAAAATCTAATTATGACAGATATAACTAGAAAAACTGTGAGTCACAAGCTCACAACCCCCCACTCCCAAAAATCCATCGGATCAAATTTTTAAATAGGAGGTGCACATCTACTTATATCACAAAGCTTGTGTGAAAGTTTCTTAAAAATCCATGAAGGGTTTGGGAGGAGTTGCGGATAAGAGACAGGTACCCTATGGTGTAACGGAAGGACGGACGAACACACGGACGAACACCCCTATTACTATATACCCCCCCACTTTTAAGCGGGGGGGGGGGTATAATTATAATCCCATTGAAATAAACATATAATAGATGAACAGGATTCTGTTGTTCAAATCCAACAAAATTATATCTGACCATGTTCAAATCACAATTCCAAACAAAATAACAAAAATAAGTTATACCTTCGTAAACTGGCAAATTAAGGACGTAAAACCGGGTTCCATGGAAAGATAAGCACTTCCTGTCGTCTAGCTAGCTACACCCGTCACATGTTCAACTTAAAAAAAACCCATAAACATGCCTGTCCATGATTACATCAGAATCCCAAAACCAAAGTGTAAACTGCTAAATTACGTTAAACACGGGATGTAAAACCGGGTTCCATGGAAGGATAAGCACTTCCTGTCGTCTAGCTAGCTACACCCGTCACATGTTCAACTTAAAAAACCATAAACATGTCTGTCCATGTTCAAATTAGAATCCGAAAACCAAAGTGTAAACTGTCAAATTACGTTAAACACGGGATGAAAACAGGGTTTTCTGGGAGGAACTTCCCGTGTCTATCTAGCTACACTTGTCAAATATTCAACTTCAAACATAAACATACCTGTCATGTTTAAATCAGAATCCAAAAACCAAAGTGAAAAGTGACAAATGTTTGATTAGTCGAGCACTAGAGTTTACGAAGATGAACACTATAGTTTTTAAATTGAGAGCTTGGGTTTGAGAAGCTGTGTAGTTAGATTGCGGTACGTCGAGCGTTAGTGTTCGATAAATCGAGCACCATAGTTTGAGAAGTTCAGCACTTGAGTTTTGTAAATTGAGCGCTAAAGTGTGAGCGGTTGAGCTCTAGAATTTGACCAATCGAGCACCGGAATTTGCTTGAGTTTGAGGAATTGAGCAATAGAGTTTGATCGAAACATTTTGCGGGAAACGGTATCAGGACCGCATCTTGTGTGCAGGACAGTGAATTACCACACACTGTTCACATTTCTATGTTGATTACGTCACTGATAACACCATTTACGTCACAATGTCTTCGGTTTTCCGGAAAGCATATTTCTTAAAAAATTCATGCGTAAACAGTAAAAAATTATTTAGATCTTATAATTTAAGATTAAAATTATAAAATCTAGATACATCTTTTGATTAGTGTTATCAGTGACGTAATCAACAATCTAATGTGAACAGTCTGTGGCAATTCACTGCCCCGCAGACGCGAAGCGGTCCTGATACTATTTCCCGCCATATGTATCTCATTGAGCACTTGTTTGTAAATGAGCGCTAAAGTTTGAAAAATTGAGCACTATAGTTAAGTTGAGCATGAGAGTGTTAGGCTGAGTTGAGCACTGTATAGTTTAGTTGAGCGATAGAGTTTGCAAACATGAACAATACAGTTGTTAAATTGAGAGCTTGGGTTTGAGAAGTTGTGTACTTAGATTGCGGTACGTCGAACGCTAGTGTTCGATAAATCGAGCACTAGAGTTTGTGAAGTTTATCACTATGTAGAGTTTTTTAACATTTTAGGGGGAAAACACTACTCATTATCAGTTTGCCTTTATCACATGGACAAATCAGAGGGACGCGGGATGTTCTAGACGCAAAGCTGACAGACATAAAGGCCATGATATTGTTGATTTTTGCTTAATGTCGCATCAGCAAGAACTACTTTAATAATCTCTATGGATTAATCTATGAACAAGTTCGTGTATGCATGTGAAGTGCGAGTGTGTTTTATGGTGTGTCTTGTACCAGCGCGCAATCAGGGCTTATTTTGAAGTGCTAGGTCATTGATTCGAGTCATTACGCCGCAGACAAGCGTACCACTCCCCCGGTCACATTATTATAATGAACACCGGGTGAACAAATAAAGTGCAAAGGCAAGGAAATAAGGCCATGAGTTATTTTACAAAAAAATTAAATAAAAAATTAGATGGCGAACAACTATAAACTACACGTATTTATTCAACCAAACTCAGCAATAGTGAACTTGTAAAACCTTATCGATAGTGCAGAAATGCACGATAGTATCGATAGTATTGAATAGTAAAACTGTATCGATAGTACTTATTAATATAGCACACATAAGATTGTACATAGTATTGCTAAGACAAAGTCTATTGATACAAATTCCACACTCTTCGGCGACAATGTTAATACGATGTTCCACAATTTAAATTAGGTTCTAGGAGACTTACTCCTCAGTTTTCCGGGACTGAGGATCTGTGGACCCTGTTTCTTATTCATAGCTTTTGCTGCAATCGATTTAAGTTCCTCTCGGGTCAAAGGTCGATCGATGTCGTCCAGGACATCCGACAATCTATCTTCCTCTTCCCACGTATTGGGCGCAGGGACAAATAACGGGGCTGGGTATTCTACCCTCATACTTTGTTGAGTAGCCGGAGGGGTGGGGTCGCCTTTTTTCTCCTTTTTCTCTGGGGACGGTGGAAAATTCCTCAGGTGGATATACTGCTGAATTTGTAACAGTTCCATAGTTCTGTGTTCTATAATACCCATATATTGTAAAATATTTTTCTCGGTAATCCCTTCGTCACACCCCAGCATGTCACTGATGGAGGACGGGTCACAGTTTATATTCCTGAACAAAGAACCCACGCCGCTCTTTAGTTGGTCCAGGACCTTGTTTATACTTCTTATCTTTTCTTCCGCTTGCTCTTTGTCTATCCTTGCTTTATCTGCTTTCGTCTCCATTTCCTGTAACATCTTCTTTCTATCTTCTTCAAGTTTGATATCTTCCTCTTGAAACTTCTCTATTTCTAACTGCATTCCGCTGATTTCATCTTGTAGATGCTCTACCTCATCGTTCAATTCATTCACGTAATTGTAAAGAGCAAAATTTTCGTTTTCTTTCTTGATAAAATCCTTAACGATTGTATCAATATCATCTATTTTTGTGATTTCTTGAATTCTTTCGAACGCTTCTTCATAAGATTCTATTTGTAACTTCTCGGCGTCTGAATCTTTATCGCCGGCATTTTTCTTCTTTTTAGCTTCCTCTTCGTCCTTATATTCGGTTCTGTCGTTAGATTTGACCATCATAAACTCTTTCAATTTGTTATCATGATCAATGACTCTCAATAAATCTTTCATTTCAATCTCATGTTGACAAATGTCTTTTTCACTCCGCTCCTTCAATGCTATCATTTTTGTCTGGGCTTCATCGCGTTCTTCATAAGCTTGTGAAGCCTCTCCTATTACTTCGTTCATTTCTGATTTGATACATTCCAGCTCCTTTGTCAATTTCTTATACAAATTATCAAACACGCCCTTTTCCTGACGCAGATGATCGATCTCTTGTCGCAGACGACAGTTTACCGCTAATTGCTGATTGAACTTTGTAATGGCCTTGTCCAGCCTATTTTCCATCACTCTTATTTGCTTTTGTATTGCCATTTCAGTTGTTTCTTCGTTACCTGTGGAATTTTCTTTTGTTTGTCGCATTATCCTTTGCTCCATTTTCTTGAGCTCGGTGTCTAATTCCGATATGCGCTTCTTTTGTAATTCCGACTGACTGTTGTATAAATCTAGATTCTTTATAAGATCCATAAGTCGGCTTGTATCACTTACATCTTTTTTGTAGTTTTTGTCACTTTGAGCCAAGTATAACACAGTACCCATTTCCCTATTCTCCGCTAATAAATTTTCTATTTCCGTTTCCTGTTTCCGAAGTATGTTTGAAGATTCTTCTGCGTACGCTTTTCTATCGTTTTCCATGACTCTGAGTTGACGTTGAAGTTTTGCCAATTCAGCTCTTTGTGATCCCTCGTCTGCCATGTCATCCACGGGTTCTCGCTGTGCGGTACCTCCCCGACGCATTTTTGACATGCTTCAGAAACAAAATCACTTCCCTTGGTCTCTACAAAGTTTTCAACTCTAATGCTGCTTCAAACACAAAATGTGTTTTCTTGTTTTAACGTCATGGTTACTGTAATGACGTCATAATATACTTGTTACCGGGGACGACACCGAAACCCATAAAATGGCGCCATATCTTTAGCATAAAGATCCATAGCAAAATTTGCGTTTGGACTGGATAGCATTCATGCAACTGGGAAAAAACAGGTAATTTTTATAACAGGAGAAAACGCTGAACATGGACTTCCACCATATACCGCAATATGGTGTTTTTATTTATTTATTTATTTATTTATTTTATTTATTTATTATTTATTTATTTATTTATTTTTTATTTATTTCTGGCAATACCTGTGCCATGTGTTTTTAAAAATAAGAAACGGTTTTTTTTAAACAACAAAAAGCACGCAGTACAGTCCTGTCGAAAAATTAACACTAAGCTAATAAATTAGCACCTTATAGACAGCACACTCCGGCCTCCCAATAGCTATATCGACAGTTTCTATCTTTCTCTCGGCAGCTTTTTTACCACTATCTATCCGCATCTCATCCGAAATCTGTGTACGCTTAGTAAGCCTTTCCGGGACATTCATCATTTTTTTACTACTCGTCCGAAATCCGTGTACGCTTAACAAGCCTTTCCGGGACATTCATCATTTTTTTACTACTCGTCCGAAATCTGTGTACGCTTAACACGCCTTTCCGGGACATTCATCATTTTTTATTACTCGTCCGAAATCTGTGTACGCTTAGCAAGCCTTTCCGGGACATTCATCATTTTTTTTACTACTCGTCCGAAATCCGTGTACGCTTAACAAGCCTTTCCGGGACATTCGTCTTTTTTTACTACTCGTCCGAAATCCGTGTACGCTTAACAAGCCTTTCCGGGACATTCGTCTTTTTTTACTAATCGTCCGAAATCCGTGTACACTTAAAGTGCTCAAGCCTTTCCGGGACATTCATCATTTTTTTTTTACTGCTCGTTCGAAATCCGTGTACGCTTAACAAGCCTTTCCGGGACATTCATCATTTTTTATACTAGATATGTCAAGTTCTACTCTTGAATGCATTATTCCATCATTTATTCTTGACTTTATTAGTTAAGTAAGCTCCTTTCATGTTTTGTAATGTATTGTATCCAGGGAGACTGGTTAATATAAGTTTCACTCTTGTTCCGGAATCCCCTTTCTGTCTATTTGATGAAATGTTATTGTTCATGTATATATTTATTGAAATAAATATCGTTTAAACTAAAAAAGTGTTACGAGTTTTCGGTTGTTTAATAATATCCAACATGGAAAAAAGAAGAAAATGACTAAATGATATTAATATGGCATGGATAATCTCAGGTGTCACTCATTCTAATTTTGTCACGCTGAACACAATTATTTGAAATAGAAACTGCAGAAAGTAAAAAAGAAAATATATAAAAATAACTAAAAATAAATTATCAAAAATTAAAAATGTAAAAACAAAAGTTTTGAATAAATATAATTAGGCCAATAAGTAACAAACTCGACACATCACCGGCTGTATTTGAAAGCAAGTTGGATTTTTCACATATATTTATTTTAGAAGTTTGGAATGACCTAGGAGCTCTAAATTTGTATGTAGATTTGAATATTTATGGATAGATTTTTCCGCGATCTGTTATTGTTTAAGAAAATTTTACAACTTTTTAATCGTCGTGCCTAGAGCTTCCTGTTCCATATGCGGATATCTAAAGATGCGTTTTGAAGATTTCTGAAGAAATTTTCCCGCTTTTCCATACTGACCCTTTCCGTGAAAAAAAAAAAATCTTAACGGTTGCACCTAAACTCTCCAGAATTTGTATGTAGATATCCAGAGGCGCGAATTATTTTTTTCAAAGGATTTCCCCGCTGTTTTTCACCATTACCGCTAAAATTAAAATTTTGTAACGGTTGTTCCTAGAAGCTCAAAATTTCGTATCCTGTTTTCCAGATGGTTTTGAGATTTCCGGAGATAGTCTCACGGTACTCCTTATCGTTTCCGGTTTAATTGCAATCTTCACTAGCGTTAATAAGTTTTTATTTTTGGCAAAAACTTTTTTGAATCTGGACAACTGCGGTAGCTCAGTTGGTAGAGGGGTCGCTCCATAAGTGGGAGGTCGTGGGTTCGAATCCCGACCGGGTCTGACCCAAGACTTGGAAGTGGGTAGTGGCTGTTCTTTCGCCACGCGCTCGGCATTACAAAATGAAAGTTACGGTTCTTTCTGATGGGAACTTAAAAGAAACGAGGCCCCGTGTCATGGTAGGCATGGCAGGATAAAGAACCCTCGCGGCTGTATATTGTCATCAGCGCAACCGTGCACAGGCAAAATTTCTGCACCTTAGCTGGCGTCGTTTCGATTTCTTAACTTAGATTTCCCTTATCTTATTTTTAACAAATTTTTATTTTTTATTTTATTTTATTTTTTTAATTTATTTTTTTTAAACTTCTAATAAATAATTTCAATAAAAACTCATGAAACATAACGTGATGTTTTAAGATAGAAGTGGTCTTAAAATGACACCCGAGTTAAATTTCTAAATATCTTATAAATAATAAAATTATTAAGATTAGAAATTTTGCCAGAATGTCTTCCATTTTAGCTCAAAAAGTGCTCAGTTGTGAGTAATTTGCAAAATCCTGATGCGTGACCGAAGCCAGTTTTGATTCATTTTGATCAAGAAGTTCCACTGGTTAAAATATGGCAGAGTCAGTCACGTGATCAAAAATGGGCTTCCATGTGTTCCTGTACAGTGGTCATTTTGTGAACTGATCTCTAAGAAAAAAAGCCATATTTTAAAAAAAGAATCAAATTGTGTAGAGCAGACTCGAGCAACTTGATAGAGAAGAGAGATAATATACATGTATAGATCTAGATTTTTGGTGCAATTTTATATAATTTAAAGTTTTTTCGCTAATCAAAAGATATGTACAGGTAAATATGCGGCAAACTAATAAATCATGAGAAATATCAGCAATTTTAATAACTCATTTTAACAGACATATACAAAATATGGTGATTTATAAGTCTCTGATTTCAAGTTGAGATATTTAAAATCTAAACTGATAATCCTTACCGCGATTATGTTATGTTATGTTATGTTATGTTATGTTATGTTATGTTATGTTATGTTATGTTATGTTATGTTATGTTATGTTATGTTATGTTATTATTTATTTATTTATTCAAAATGCGACTTTATTAAAATGTGATGTCAGTTCTTGATAAAATCTTATTAGTTAGATTAGGAAATTGAAGCTAGATATTTAAAAAATAAGACTAAATTCTTTCATGAAATAATAAACAACGTAAGTTAAAACCTTGCGTTTATAAACTTGTTGACGAAAAGTTCATGATTTGATAATAGTGCTAACAAAAACCTTTATCATTTGTATCAACAGTCCATGAACTTATGTTTTTATTTATAGTTTTAAATGCTGTGACAAAATTCATGGTTCGATTTCATCAGGATTGCGCTAGTTAGTGACGTAATTTTAGTCCCTCGAACGTTTGTAAGAGGGAGAACTTTCAAGCGTTCACATGAGCTTGAGTCGGGGAAACGTGCAGTCGGGTCAGACTAGTGGCTGCACGCCCAGGTCAGAATTTTGATGTTTTCTTGGTTATTTGTTTTTAAAATACATATATTTTGTCTGAAGAAAACCCCTTGTAGGTAAGTGTAACGTCAAGATAAATGACAGTCATATACTATTTATAGATTACGCTTTTCTTTGTGGTTTCTTTGGACCTACCGTACTCTGGCTACCTGGTTACATGATGGGTCAATGCGCAGTTGCTTGTTGATCTGTCATTTGACTGTGTTGATGGTGACAGTGAGACATTATTGATACATAGTGATTTTGAATTAAACACTGACATCATAGTTTCCTTATAAACACAAATACAGATGGAACAAAACAAATTCCCATGACCTATCATATAAATTATGCAGTTACCTCCCTTCCCTGGAGTCGACCTATTAACACAAAATGGGGAAATTCTCCTATTTGGAATTCCCAATAGTAATTCTCATGAATTTTGAATTTCAGCATTTTTATTGCAAAATCACATTTTCTTGTACATAAAATCCAACAATTTTTGCTTTGACAGAAATTCCAAATTTCCTCAAGTTGATGGCACTGTTCAAAAAGTGTCACCTGCACTGACCCACCTGCACTCAATTTTTACAATATTTGCAATAAACATAATCAAAAACAAACATACTAATCCATATCCGAATCGCATTCCAGAAGCAAAGCAAAAACTTTGGAACTGACAAGTCAGGTTATACACATGAACTTCCACCATACACGTGAACTTCCACCAGGGAAGTGAGGCCGGGTGCTCCGGAAGGGTAAGCACCTCCTGTTTAGCTAGCTACACCTGCCACGTGTGTTATCAAAATTGTGTGAAAGGAACATGGAACTATAATTGATTATTAATCGATTATGTCTCCTCGATTATTGATTGTCATTTTTTGTCGGATTGGACAATACTACTGCTATGACAAAAACTGACAATCAATGGTCTTTGATAATCATGACATTACTATTAATGGGAAATCATAATATTAATTGAGAACTTTAGAGTAGGGCCTTCCCAACTAGAAATTTTTGTTTTGAAAATTCAAATACAGTATATACCTGTGAATAGGCAAAACATTATGCTAGTACCTTTATAGTAAACGCTAGTGATGGGAATCGGTTGCATTTTCAAAATCGATTAATCGGTTTTAATCGGAAGATGATTTCGATCGATTTTCAGATTATAATCGGTTAATGAATTGAAGCGGAAATTACAAAGTAAATTAGATCAAATTTTAATTTTTAGTCTTGATAATATCTACAAGATATTTGTATCTCAGTTAAGACTTAAAATATCCTCCATTTTTCTGATCATTTACTCTTCCTTACATTTGTGTTAGTTTTCTTTTCCAAGTACACTTATTTCTGCTACAATTTCATACTGATTTTATAACAGGCGTTCCATAAACAAACTTCAGTAAATAATCAGCCGAAATTGATCGATTATTAGATTTAAGAATTGATTATCATTATTCAGACACTCAAATGATTAGATATCGATTAAATCGATTAATCGGTCCAACACTAGAAGACGCCCCAAATAATCGATGGTTCAAAAGCCTCAAGTGCATAGATCTCCTGTAGCTGGTAGGTCTAAATACCAAACAGTAATTATATTTATTAAAAGTTTGTTGTTTTTTTGTATAGATGATAACTTTTGATTAATCAAGTTACTAGGTTTCCATAAATTTAAAATAATTAGTAGCCAAATTTCCAAAATTTGTGAAAATATAGTCCTTTTTAAAGTATTTTTCCACAAATTTGCTAAAATAGGTTACTTTTTGAAAGAATTCCTCGGAAATTAGTAGCCACTGGCGATTTTGGCTACCAGGAATGGAAACATAGAGTTATACATTGATCATGTAAGTTTTGTCATTCATTTAAGTACATTGTTACTTGATAAAATTTAAATTAACCTATGTATGGTCTTTTGTAGGGTTTTAGTGAAGCAAGAAGATGAATTTTTGTACTGTTAACTCCGTTTTGGATTTTTCTTGGTTGCAAGTAGCCATTGGATATTGGAAGAGATACCCAAATCAGTTTAGGTAGACTTATAATTTCATAATCTCTTTTCAATTTAATTAGTCAGAATTCAATTGCATCATATTTAACACATGTTTTGACTTGGCTGGCGATACGTCAATTAGTGACAAGGTTGTATCTGTAAGGATTTAATGATGTCTATGACACTAGTATGTCATTAGTTGCTGTGACACTGCTTTGATACCGTGATGGCGGGCGGTGTCAGAACATAAAAGGCGTGGCTGGCAATATGTCAATTAGTGACAAGGTTGAACCTGTAAGGATTTAATAAGGAAGTCCTTTCACATTTGTACTGGTCCTTGCTCGATGGAGTCTGGATGAGCAACACAAGGTGATGAACGCATGGCTTTTGACTCTAGAGATTTGCCTCTTAACACATTGGAGGTTTTGGGTACCCTCACATAAACTGACCCGGATGTTGAAGAGTGTGCTCAAGGGGAGGTAAATCTTTTTTGTTCGAGCAGTAAGCGTAGGGGTCAGAGAACATTGCAAATAGTTGATGCAGGTAAGTATAGATATCTTATAAACAGGGGTTTTACATTCAAAAACCCCTATTAACATGAAAGATGTGAGGCAAAATCCACTGACTTTACTAAAAATGTAAATTGTGCACTCCAGTAAGGTTTCTACATTGTATACAGAGGAAGAATTTTTATCTTTCTTTTTCAGTTCACATGTTTTAACAGAAGATATTATATATACCAAAGCTGAGGAAGGGAAACTCTTTATGAAGAAATTGATCAGCAAAAAATCGAAAATACCTAAACTTGGTCAAAGATTCAATAGCTGGCATAATAAGAAAGGATGGCTGGTGGAGGAGTCCATAGTGGATCCTACTGAGAAGACTCTAACCACTTATACAAGAAGCATTTCTCACAGTATTTTCGCGGTAAGAGTTTATTAACTGCATACATGCCATATTTTTATGGGAGCAAACTGTGAGATTGATGGTAATTTTAAGGGAGTTTTGAAAAAAATAAGGGAGGTTTTACGTAAACCTGTAATGCCGACATTTTTCGTGTATTCTTGGGTTTTTTGACAACTATAAATACTACCCGGTATTGTATTTTGTCACAGCTTAATGTCTTTTTCAGACTTTGATCTTTCATCTGAATTTTCATGAAAAATAATTTAGTGTGCATTACATTATATATAATATTCAAAAGATATGCATTTTGTCAAAACATTAAATGATAATTAAAACACCAGACTAGATTTTTATTACAAATAAGCCTAGTTTCCTTTCTTTTTTTCATTTTATCAGTGAAAAGATTTATTCATTAGATACCCACAGTACATATTCAAGAATTTTGATTATTAAGCTAAAAGTAAGACTAAATAGAAAATTCATGGGACACAATTAGATCTTATATGGTTCAGTACATATCCAATATTAAACAACTGTTCAATGAAAGTATGTGTTTATTTTTTGTCTGGAAAAATAAATAAGTTACACAACAAATCCTACTTTCAGATGTTTCCTTTCTATATTCATTTTATCAATGAAAAGGTTTATTCATCCAAACTATCACCAAAAAGTAGTCTGACAGATCCTAAGCCATGTGCTCTTTGTTTACTTTCTGTAGAAACATGATTATTTCCCTTGATATATTTATACATGTTATTCAAAGCAGACTGGTTAACGACTATTTTATCGGGTTAAGAGTTAAACATGGATGCTACAGCATGGCACAATCATGGTGTACAGCTTAGCCTTATTCATTAAATTTGGGTTTGTTTAGAAGAAAAATAAAGAGATCATGGTTTTAATTGCGTTATACAGCCTTCATTTAAATACGGAATACATAAAAAGGTAATAATTTCCATCTGTCTTATCATCAAGTTATGCTATTGATTCACATCGTTTTCCATCCCCCAAAAAATCCCTGTTCAGAAAAGATACTTTTCTCTGCCTCTGGCAATTTGTGTAATTGTTTATCTATCAAAGATGATACTCCATACACGTGTATCTTAAATTAAATGACCAAGTACACCATGGATGTGACAACGCGTGTCCACTTGCTGATTAAGGGATTATCTACGGTACATTGCACACGACTTTGGACACTTCAAACCATGTTTATTCAGTAATTACCCCAACTGATTGGCGTAGCTTGTTTGGAGAAAAATTAAAGGGAGGCATAGCAATTTTCCGTGAGAAATCGATCTAACGCCGGGAGTTTCAAAAATAAGCAAAAATCCGTGAGGTTTTGTCTCACGGCGTGAGATATGGCATGTATGTAACTGTCTGGATCAGGATGTTCAAAGCTTGATTAGTATTCCCCCACCTTTAGAAAGAGTGGATATTCAATTTAAACTTTCATCCATCTGGACACTTCTGAGTAGTTCTCTAAAACTATCAAGCACTTTTTTGCAAAACTTGGTGCAAAAAATCAACATTAATAGGATATTTGTATATCATGAACCAAATTGGTTTTCTCATTTTCCTGGGAGTTATGACCCTTTGAACATAAATACAAATCACATGAAGTACCAACTGACGTAGGATCTTAATTCACTATTATTGCTTGTTTAATCAATCAGTGTTTTCTTCATATATGGGAGGTCATGGGTTTCGAAACACTGCCAGGGTCTGACCAAGACTTGAAAATAGGTAGTGACTGTTATTCCGCCAAGCACTTGAAATTGAAGTCACTCAGTATTTCAGAACAGACCCTAAAAACCGATGCCCTGTGTCATGGTAGGTGTGGCATGTTCAACACCCCTCCCTGCACATACCTGCATTCATTTACATGTATTTTACATTCTGTAAAATATCTCTCATGTATTTTACATTTTGTAAAATTTGTTTGTTTTTTATAGCACACTGCAGAAAAATGTGTTTACAGACCAAACCCAGAAAATCCGAATACGGTCCTATGTGAAAAATCCTGCTGGTTTACAAGCAAGATACCTTTTGCTAATAGATTTTTTCCCGGTGGATACAAACATAATGAAAGAGATGCGACAGAGGGATTCAAACTAGTGTTGACCAAGTTATTCAAATCTCTACAGGACTTAAGGGAACAAGAACATTATTTGAAGCTACTTAGAGCAGAGAAACTAAAAAACAAGGCCATGAAAGCACAGAAATTTGCCAAAACTACCATAAAATAGACATTTGTAAGTGTGTATGTCTGTGTGTGTAATTTTGTCTATGTGTGTATGTCTGTGTGTGTGTAATTGTCTGTATGTGTGTGTATTTTTTAAGAAAACATACATTTTGATATCTACATAAAGCGAGGATTGGTCCGATTCTCCTCGCAGAGAGACGAAAATAAGAGAAAGGCAGAGAGAAGAGATATAAAACGAAATAAAATGAAGATGATTTACTACTTCACTTTAATTTTTTTATAGAATATCTGAGGTTGTTAAGATAGACTATAAAAAGCAGTCTTATTACTTATTAATGTTATAGGCAAACAGCAATGACTTGTCTACTTGACCTTTCATTACAAATGTTCATATCTGGTGATCTACTTAATACATGGGTATTGTAAGGATTCACTGAATCACAGCTAAGACATGTACAATGCCTTTTCTCATATGTAGATAAAATAAACACTTGTGTTCCCTATATAAAAGTGTCTTGACTTATGAGATATCTTTCTCCTCCAGGAATCTCTCTGTTGGCAACTCCATGTCCCAAGTCCAAATTCTGATCTTTCCCTTTCAACAGTCCTGCGGCAGGTCTCCTTCAGCCGCCGCCAAATGGTCCTTTATTATTATTTAAATGAAAGAACAAGTGTACAGGTGAGTGTGGTTTGCCTATACCAGTATTATTATTATTATACTAGTTTAAGGGGGGGGGGGTATATAGGTATATAGGTATCACCTGTGTAAAATCATGTACGGGTCATATATATATATTTGGGTCTCGAGGGACCGTTCTAGTTGTTATTGCCTCAGATTATTACAAAGTATGTGATAAACGATTTTATTTTTTATTATTACAATTACAGATATTAGATATTATTATTATAATTGTTTTTTGCCCAAGATGACAAAATATGTGATGAACAATCTCCACTAAATTGGCTAGCTATTGACAACTCTTAATTATTATAATGGTAATTATTATTTTTTATTATAATTTCTGAGATCATTACGAAGTCCATTAAAAAACCACAATTAACTTAATGGACTACATGTAGCTTTTGACAGCCTTTGCTGATCAAATGTGTATTATTCAATGAATAAATACCCAGTCACATATTTTTTGTGTAATACAAAACAAAAAATGAAAATAAACAAAAAAAATTTTTATGACAGTTATAAAACCAATTCAGCTATCCCTTTGATCCATCAAACTATTTATTTAATTCAACTGTTGTGATTAAAAAAAAAGATTAATGATTAATCTTGAACAGTTGAATTATATCTTTTTCAAAAAAGCCAGGATTCGCATCAGATTTATACGATTTCAAAACTGGAGGATCAATTGGAACCTTTATTTATTAATTTATCAGTATCTATTTTTAGCCTACAATGTACTTACTATGCATTCCAGCCAATCAAATTCTTTATTTATCATTTTTACTTGAAATCATGTACATAAGATAAAGGGAATATTTGGATTTGAAAAGAGTAAAAGAAAAAATGAAAACTGTTGAGTCTGGACTAGGACCAATTAGTTTGTTGAATGTATGGACCTTCTTTATGTGCCATTAGGTTTTAAACTTTAAAACATTGAAGACTTTGAAATTTCTTTTATTTGTCCTTTTATAAAAACACTTAAATTGCGGTGCTAGGGAACGCCTAGTGACTTGTGGTCACTGGTGAAGGGCATTTGCTATATGGATTACTTCACCATGATTGCCTGGATATTCTAGATAAACAGCTCCAATCAAACCGGAGATAATAAAGTATTTATTATAAGTTCACTTTTTAGAACCACTTCTTCTAATTTTTTTGAAAAAATATTTTTGAAAATTTATAGAGTTTTGGTTGATTTTATGGTAGTGCAAAACTGGAAACCAAAAATTAAAAGGCTTGAAAATTTATGGTAGTGGAAAACTGGAAACCAAAAATTAAAAGGCTTGAAAATTTATGGTAGTGGAAAACTGGAAACCAAAAATGAAAGGCATGAAAATTTATGGTAGTGGAAAACTGGAAACCAAAAATGAAAGGCTTGAAAATCTTTCAAGGTTATTGCTGTAGTGGATACATTTGAAGTCATCATTTGTTGTATAGTGTATACAATGTTACTGTGTAATGCTAATTAAACTTGTGACAAGTTTGATAAAATAGATGACCAACAATTGGTTTCATTAATATAAAGATATCTGGCAGTATATTACGTTTTTGCTTTGTATCGCTAAATATAGATTCTTGTCGGGGAAAAACCCAAACTTTACCATGCATAGCTATATAATATATAAAGATTCTTGTTGAAAAGACCAAAACTGTATCATGCATAGCTATATATATAGATCCTTGTTGGAAGAACTCAAACTGCCCCATGCATATCTATATATAGATTGTTGGAAAAACCCAAACTGCATCAGATATAGCTACGGTATTAGCAAAACATTTTCAGTTCCATTAAACACAAGTGAATGAATTTTTATCATTGAATTAACATGAATGCTTTGGAGTTGTGAAAAAGTTTATATCACTGATGGTGTTTTATGTAAGGATATGTCAGTCTGTTAGCCTAAATATGGAGAACTGATGAATAAAAGTGATCATATCATACTTTTAATTTCTGAAACACTGCCAATTTCAGATCACAATAGACATTCATTAACTATTATGTATGTAAATTTTGTTGTGATTTTTGCAGTCTATAGTGCTAAGAGTTCAGTTGTCCAATCACTGTAAGACCAATCACATTCCTGACTTGAAATATTCAAGTTAATTTTTTTCTGATGTGGATTTAATTGAGATTTCAAGTTTTGATATTTTTTTTCAAAAAAAAAAAAAAAAAAATGTTACTTTTATATGAAACCATAGCCATGTTTGGTTTTATATGGCTTTGGAAACCTTTTTACAGACAATGGCTTAACGTAAAAATCACAACTGTTTGTGGGGTATTAAAATTTAACCATTTAAATTTAATGTCAACTTGGATTCCTTTAATGGGATTCTATTTCATAAAACACTATTCCACCAAATTTTCTCCCAATGAATTTTTGCTTTATTTTTACAAAACCTTGAAATTTTTAACTCCACAGAAGTATTTCATAAGTGTATAACCATGGAAATGGAATAGTGTAGTTAGTGTGTACTACAGAGTGAAACAACTTTGAAATGTTGATTTAATAGTGCTAGATTGAGTATGACTATGTATATTCATAAGGAACGACTTCCATTTGTACCCTCTGCTAAAATTTTAATTGTGGAAACAGTAATATGGAACCAAGCCACTTGAAGAGTTTTGTTTTCTTTGAAATATTAATTTTAAATTTACACAGAATTTAAGAGAGAATTTAGTGGGTTTGGTTACAAAAGGAAGTCATACTTTCATTTGAAATGTTTAATAAGTGCTATTTGAAGTGACTAATGTGTGCTTACGTAGGATTTTGTTTTAAGTCATCATGGTCTGGTTGTTTGAAACATTTTCAGGTTTTAAGTCAATCTATTTAATATGATATCACTTACTTTGAAAATGGTCTCTATGACAAGTGATCTATGAAGAGAACAAACGTACTGATCACAACAATTCTCACTTTCTGGGTTAAAATTCCACTCATACAGATCCTAGTGTGAGGAGGTTTGTTAGTTGGCTTTCTGAATCTTAGGGTTGATCACTAGATGGCTTTCTCTGACCAATTTGGTTTCGGAAACTCCTCTACCAATCCCAGAACTGGCAGCCTAGATTTTAGATAGTGAAACAATCTTTACTAGCCATAGGATGTGGTGTGTGTAAAACATGTTTATAATCCACATTGCTATGAACTTTTAACATTGATAAATACCCCTACTGAAATATAAATGTGTCATTAGCTACTACCACAGTAGATTTTATTGACAGAATCATGACTACCAATGTAGTGATGTGATGTAAAACCTTATTACTCCACTCTACTTTTGAATATTGGTGACAGAAAAAAATGTGTCATTAGCTACTCAGCGTAGATTCCTAATCAGAGGTTTGAACAATCCATACCAGGATTATTTAGTTTTTGTGAGGTTTTAAATACAATATTTGTATTTGTGTGAAATAAAAATGTAGTCAAACAACATTGACCTGTCTGCTTGACCTTTCATTAGGGATATCACATAGGTGGATATACAGGTGCCAGATTATTTTACCGTGGGTATTTTTAATACAGTGAAACTGGTCCTTGAAGGTCGATCCAACCAATACAGGAGTAGTACATATAGTGTTAGGATTCACAGGAAATACACTTTAGATTGATAATTTTCTTACTTTCTTAAACTTTTGACCATTGAGTTTGCATATAGATATATAGATATATATATATATATATTATACAATGTACTTAAAATGAATGTTTTGAATTTCTATGATGCAGGCAAAATAAACATTATATGCCCTCTACATGATAAGATATTTAATTAAAGGTCAAGCGGACATGTCAGTTTTGTTTGCCCATACAGACTTCATTCTTTATACCGGTAGTTGGTTGAATCACAGTTTTTCTAGTTGGAAGTGTATTTACAATGCGTCTTTGCAATCTTTGTGTCCAGCACGGAGAGTTGGTCAGTGAAAGGGAGGCAGGACTGACAACTTGCTTTGTAAGAAAATGTTTTGTGTTGCCACATGTGAATTTTAATAATAAAATAAAATTGAAACAAAAATTATGTGCTTTTTATTCAGTTCCCCAAGCCCATTAAACTTAACATGTGTTTAAAGTTTGTGCTGTGATTTATATGTTTGAGAGTTGGAGAATTCATGGTCTCTTAGCAACTATATGGGATCGAATCCCATTCAGGACAAATCTTAGTGTGATAAAATCAGTTCCATTGTCGAAGGTCAGTGTGTTTTTGGGGTACTCAGGTTTGCTCCACCATTTAAGAACTGGCTACCTGGATATCATTATTACTAAACCTGATTTAGGGGATACAGTTCACAACCAATCTGCAACAACTGTCAACAAGCACAACCAAGAATACAAAACCCCAAACTAGAAAAATTGTGAGCCACAAGCTCACAAAAAATACACCCCCCGCTCCCCCCACATAAAAACAATCCATCGGATCAAATTTTTAAATAGGAGGTGCACATCTACATTATATCACAGAGATTGTGTGAAAGTTTCATTAAATTCATTGAAGGGTTTAGGAGGAGTTGCGGATAAGAGATAGGTACCCTAAGGTGTAACGGAAGGACGGACGGACACCTCTATCACTATATAACCCCCCCCCACACACACACACACACACACTTTTTAAGCTGGGGGGGGGGTATAATAAGGAAACTTTACTCAATTGTTTTTATTATTACCAAACTTGTTTTAATTTTGCAGCATTAGACGACATTTTCGGAATAAAACTTCTCATCAGTAATGCCCGGATCAAATTTGTGAAAATCCAAATATTTTTCAGATGTTGAAAAATAAAAGTACCAAAATTGTGTTTTACCAAATATATCAAATACAATAGGTTGAACCATTAAGCATTGGTTTATTTTTTGGAATTTTAATAAAGAAGCAGACAATACTATGCTTTGCTTCCTGAGTTAACCAGTTAACGCCATGATTAGTGATGGAAACATGACTGAGAGGTCAAGTATCATTACTCTACTATCCTGGGCGTTTGAAACCGTGAGAGGTGGAAGTCAGGGTGTCTGACTCTTAGTGCAGTCAAAACCTATTTAATCACATAGGCGTATATACTTTTCAAAATTGTTATGCAGTTTCTTGAAACTTTACCATTCTATAAAGATGTAAAGTCATCACAGTGCTTTAATTACCTTTGTGTTGCGGTAGCTAAGTTGGTAGAGTGCTTGCTTCGTACGTGGGGGGTCGTGGGTTCGATCCCCGACCGAGTCTGACCCAAAACCTGAAAGGGGGTAGTGGCAGTTTTTTCGCCAAGCACTCTACATGACATTAAGAATTGAAAACGAGGTCCCGTGCCACGGAAGGTGTGACACGATAAAAGATCCCTGTTGTATAATGCCACCAGCGCAACGCACAAACACTTTTTCTCTACCTTCGCCTATAGCTGGCAACGTCGATATAAGTGAAATATTCTTGATTGGAACGTTAATCACCATTACTATTATTACCACTACCTTTGTGCTTATATCGTGTAAAAAGTTTCTTTTTATCAGATTATGCAGCACAAATTCGCACAACATACACGAACGAGCATTCTTGGAGTATTGCGTGGCAATACAGTCGGCTACCGCAAGAGGAATCATTTGA
This sequence comes from Anadara kagoshimensis, assembly GCA_021292105.1. Classification (NCBI taxonomy): domain Eukaryota; kingdom Metazoa; phylum Mollusca; class Bivalvia; order Arcoida; family Arcidae; genus Anadara; species Anadara kagoshimensis. Next base: position 4,916,606 of record CM037857.1, on the reverse strand, counting down.
CAAAAATGCAATACATTTCCAAGTGACACTGCTTTAAATACGTGGTAAACAGAGTACATTGTAATTGAGTAATTCTGATATAATAATAATGTGCAGGTATGAAGAGTTTAACAATACAAAGGTACATTCCTGATTTAACAGATTTTGAAAAGACATTTGACACTATCCTATTTTTCAACCGGAAAAGTCATTGAAACTATGTCTTCCAGTCCTGCTGTTATTACATCCCCTGGATAAACAGGTCCAGCACCAGATGGCGTTCCTGTCAAAATGACGTCACATTCTTCAAGCGTGATATATTTAGTGATATAACTTATTACAAATGGAATGCTGAATATCATGTCACTAGTGCTGTCATCTTGTTTTGTTTCACCGTTAATTTTCAACCAAAGTCGCGTATCTGCGTGATTCTTGATTTTGTCTTTATCAATAAATTCGCTCACGGGTGTAGATGTGTCCCAGCCTTTTGACAAACACCAAGGATGTCCCTTCTCTTTGGCGGCTGCGTGGAAATCTTTGGCCGTCATGTCGAGAGCTAGAAAATACCCGCCCACATAATCCATGGCGTCATCTTCTGACACATTCTTCGCAGTTTTGTTGATGACAATGCCAAGTTCAACTTCAAAATACAGCAATGTGCATCCAGGTGGTGTCTTAAAAAGGTAAATTTAAACTCTATCAAAAACAAACATACTGATCCATGTCCAAATCACAATCCAAGAGCAAAGTTAAAATTAAAAAAATAAAACCCACATAAAAACCCATATCTAAATATCTAAATCACAATTACAAAGCAAAGTAAACATACCAATCCATGTCCAAACCATAATTCCAAAGCAAAATAAAAGTTACACACGTGAACTTCCACTAGGGAAAAGGGCTCAAGATGCTCTTGAAGGGTAAGCACTCCTGTTTAGCTAGCTACAATTTCATATATATATTATTTTGTATATTCTTGAAAAGCTAAACCAAGAAACACTGAACCAATATGATGAAGAATCGTGTTAAACGACAGGTCTACTGTACATGAACTCCGAAGACCACCAACGAATAAAATAAATAAATAAAACACAATAAATAAATAAACAAACGAAAAACGCAATAAATAAATAAATAAATACCGCAAATAAATAAATAAATAAAAACGCAATAAGTAAATAAAATAAAATAAAATAAAATAAAATAAAATAAATAAATTAATTAACTAATTAATTAAAAATCCCAAAACAGAAATTGGTTTCCAAATTATAAATACAATATATATATTAACCTTGATTGATTGTCCCTCTGTGATGTAAGATGTCGTTGGCTTCATGAACAAAATTGGTTTTTCTGGAATAGGATTCCCTTGTTCCTTTGCAAGTGCCCTACAAAAAAAGTATTAATTTTTTAATTGATTTTTACATGTTTTAAAACTTCGATAAAACGTACAATACTAATACAACAACTGCTTGTCATAATTGCAATATTGTGAGGAAAATTTAAATTATTCCGGTATTGCAGTTTTTGGATTATTTTCCGTGTCCACATATCTTGTGGTTCTGACAATAAATAAATAAATAAATAGGTATTTCTTTAAAAGTAGTTTTTTACTCTAGTAGCCATTCAGTTTGGCTATATTTAATTTAAATAGTGCTTACAAGTGCTATACATCCACGCTTAAAATAAGTTTGACTGTATAATCATGATAATCATTATGTTGAACAAGAACGTAAGTATGACGACTGTCCTTAATAGATAATGTTTATAAAGAGGTATCGGTAAACAACTTTGACCTGTCCGCTTGACCTTTCATTTATGTATTTATCACGGGCCATAGGTAGCACATGTGTTTATTTAGTATACATCGAGATATACTCACCTCATAGAGTACACCTGTTCACTGTATATCTTAAGACTACCCATTTATTGGGTGAACCCTCCTATATGAATATTCCTAATGAAAGGTCAAACGGGCAGGTCAATGTTGTTTACCTATACCCGTAAGACGTACAGTTAAGACCTGTCGAGTTTAACACTAAGTCGAAGCTAGGCTTCCGAGTGGCCGAGATCTAGGGCTAACAAGTGGATAGAAAGCATCCAAGAAAAAGACAGTATATGCCGAAAAAACTGTCTTTTTTCTTCCTATACTCTGCAAACCTCCTCTGGATAAAGCGATGTAATTGCACTAATGCGTTGGCTCAGTGTTAAACTTTGGACAGACCGGTAATGTACTTCATCACGCAGACAACTTGTCCTTATAATCAAGCTACATCGATAGATGATAAACTAAATGTTCTTACTTATAATTTCTCCCCACAGCCATTACTTTCTTTCCATTCTCTCTGTAATTTTTCAGTCTATCAACCGACGCCATTATCAGTTTTATCTATGTCGTACTATAGGCTAACTAGGTTAACTTATAAATATGACATGCTGGCTTAACACTGGCCCCAATATCATAATCATTTATTAACCAATATTTTAATACTGTAATCATTTTGTTATTTTAGTAGCTCAGTTAGTAGAGTGCTCGCTTCGTAAGTGGAAGATCGTGGGTTCGAACCCCGACCGGGTCTGACCCAAGACTTGAAGGTGGGTAGTGACTGTTCTTTCGCCAAGCACTCGACATTACGAAATGAAAGTCACGGTTTTTTCGGATGGGAACTTAAAATAAACGAGGTCCCGTGTCACGGTGGGTTGGCACGCTAAAAAACCCTGCTGTATAATGCCATAAGCGCAACGCAAATGCAAAATGCAAACTTTCTGCACTTTCGCCTATAGCTGGCGACGTCTCGATATAAGTGAAATATTCTTGACTGGGACGTTTAACACCATTACTCACTCACTCACTCACTCACTCATCTGACCGAAGGTCATGTGAGCTTATGGCATAGCGCAGCGTGTGTATGTGCATGCGTACGTATATGTGTGTGTGTATGCGTCGATTACAGCTATTTATTGTCGACTTCTCTTCTAAAACTATCTGACAGAATTCAATGGGGTTTTCAGTTTTGAGATATTCTTTTGATTACCTTCAAAATTGGGTCAAGATCAATTGTGAAGGTCATGCCCTAATTTTTTACCTTTCTGAACTTAGGCATGTATATTAGAATATTGTAGGTATTGATGCAACAGTGATTTTGATAATGGGTTCAAAGGTCAAGGTCAAAGATGCAAAACAATACCAAAATGGTTTATTATCTGGAAAACTGTAAACTTTCTGTACAGGCATGTATATTAGAATATTGTAGGTATTATAGGTCACAGATGCAAAACAATACCAAAATGGTTTATCATCTGGAAAACTAAACTTTCTGTACAGGCATGTATATTAGAATATTGTAGTTATTGACCCAAATATAAATAAAGGCCATGGGTTCAAATGTCAAGGTCACAGATGCGAAAGAATACTGAAATGGTTCAGTATCTGAAAACTGTAAATATTTTGTGTAGGTATGTATATATTAGAGTATTGTAGGTATTGATACAACAATCATTTTGATCTATAGATGAAGGTCATGGGTTCAAAGGTCAAGGTCACAGATGCGAAAGAATACTGAAATGGTTTAGTATCTGAAAACTATAAATATTTTGTGTAGGTATGTATATTAGAGTATTGTAGGTATTGATACAACAATCATTTTGATCTATAGATGAAGGTCATGGGTTCAAAGGTCAAGAATGCAAAAGAATAATAAAATGGCTAATTATCTGCAAAAGCTTTAAATTTTGACTATTTGTAAAGATTTTGACTTTGAATTTTCCGTTTTTGTTGTTTTTAAATTCAATTCAGCTAGGCATTTTACCAGGTGAGCGTATTAGGCTAAATGGGTCTCTTGTTTAAAGATATTCAGTAATTTTTAAGGTATCATTTTGAAGATCAGTCGAAGCTAATTACAATTAAAATAATAATTATAATATGCTCACTCAACTCTGGGCCCAGTTTCACTTTCATTCGTCAACTACGATTTTTCTTAATTTAAATGAATCAGAATAAGTTTTTGATCTTTAAGCTATTAAGAAATTTAAGATGTCGTTATGAAGATTGAATTATACTTTAGATTTTAACATTCTAGTTTTGTTGATTCCATTGTTGGTTAATTTTTAAAGGGGGATGGTACAATAAGGCTTTTAGAGTGTGTATTCATGAGCTTCAATTGATTGTTGGTGGAGTTGAGTTGAGTAATGGTGTTTAACGTCCCAGTCAATAATATTTCACTTATATCGAGACGTCGACAGCTATAGGCGAAAGTGCAGAAATTTTGCCTGTGCGTTGCGCTGATGGCATAATACAGCAGGGTTCTTTAGCGTGCCAAGCCCACCGTGACACGGAACCTCGATTATTTTTAGTTCCCATCCGAAAGAATCGTGACTTTCATTTCGTAATGCCGAGTGCTTGGCGAAAGAACAGTCACTACCCACTTTCAAGTCTTGGGTCAGACCCGGCCGGGGATCGAACCCACGACCTCCCACTTACGGAGCGGACACTCTACCAACTGAGTTACCGCCATATAATACTATAACAACACCACTGGACTTTTAGTGAATGTCCGTCAAAAGTTAACATTTTATCATCAGTGGCCCCAATATGTGTTTGTCTTTTGTGTGTTTATTGTCTTTTCTGGCTGCTCTAACATTATTTTTGTGTTTTATGTCGCGTTGGCTTTTTTCGAAGTACTCGTTTTTCAGCTGCAATATTTTTTCTTCTGTAGTTAAGAGGAAAAAATACAAAAAATAAGTAATTCACTTTGTTGTAGCTTAGCTTTTATGTTCAATGCTGTATTTTGTTAACACTTGGCTGTATGTGCGTCTCGGGTTGATTGATTCATAATAGGCGTGTCCATAAACGGTACAGACCTGTCGAAAATTTAACATCAAGCTTACAGCTGTTTAATTAGCCGAATCGACAACATATCTCGGACCCTCATTAGTTATATCTGACAGCTTTTCGGCAGCTGTTTAACTCTCGGCAGCAACAGCTCCACAGCCCAACTTCGACGCCATTTCGTTAACTCAGTATTAGACTTTCGCCATGTCTACACTGTACATGTATATTTATTGATGCATTTCAAAAATAAAAATAACTTGTTCAGGGGCGGATCCAGGATTTTTGGAGGGGGGGGGGGGGGGGGGTTGATAATTATCCAGAATTTTTTGAAAGGGGGGGGGGGGTTAGAGAATTATTTAGGATTTTTTTAAAGGAGGGTGGTTGAGAATTATATCAATTCTCGGTGAGAGCGCCAGAGACGAGGAGTCTAGGGCAGAGCCCCGATGGGGGCCAAGAAACAAATCTTTAAACAGTCAATAGCTCTCTCTCTCTCTTTAAAAAAATCCAAAGGGGTGGGGGTGGGTTACAAACCCCGCAACACCCTCCCTTAAATCCGCCACTGTTGTTCATGTATGTTTATTTGAAGGGTAAATTGGTGCATTGCAAAAATGATAAAAAATATAAATAAACAACATTATATAATGCGTTGTTTTTATATAAAGATGATTCACTGTTTTATTATAAATAAGATTGTTACTAGGAAAACCGGTCACGGGAGTATAGCATCAGTGGCAATACGACTATTTATACAACTTTGTTAAATCCGTGTTTAAACATGATATATACAGTACAGACCTGCCGAAAGTTTAACCGTTGAATGAGCTAAAGAAAAGGAGTCCTAGCTCGGCTGCCGAGTGGTACGAGGCTTAGATAGCTAACCGAAAAGATGTCGGGAGATAGATACAGTACAGACCGGTCGAAAGTTTAACACCGAGCTAATAAAATTGCGACGATACTCAGTTGGAATGATCGACGATATGCGGATAGTTTGCAACTCAATAGCTGCCAAGTGATAGATACCAGCTGATATTTTGAGATAAAGCTTACGAGAAAACGAGACGAGCTGCCGATTCCGTGTTAATGTGTTAAACTTTCGACAGGCCTGTACTGTAGCGGCTGTTGATATAGACTTTAGACGAGCTGCCGATTCAGTGTTAATGTGTTAAACTTTCGACAGGCCTGTACTGTAGCGGCTGTTGATATAGACTTTAGATGAGCTGCCGATTCAGTGTTAAAGTGTTAAACTTTCGACAAGCCTGTACTGTAGCGGCTGTTGATATAGACTTTAGACGAGCTACCGATTCAGTGTTAAAGTGTTAAACTTTCGACAAGCCTGTACTGTAGCGGCTGTTGATATAGACTTTAGACGAGCTACCGATTCAGTGTTAAAGTGTTAAACTTTCGACAGGCCTGTACTGTAGCGGCTGTTGATATAGACTTTAGACGAGCTACCGATTCAGTGTTAAAGTGTTAAACTTTCGACAAGCCTGTACTGTAGCGGCTGTTGATATAGACTTTAGACGAGCTACCGATTCAGTGTTAAAGTGTTAAACTTTCGACAAGCCTGTACTGTAGCGGCTGTTGATATATATAGCCATCTAAAGTCCAAGATGAGCTGCCGATTTGACATTTATTCGTTAGCTAAGTGTTAAACTTTCGACAGGCCTGTACTGTAGCGGCTGTTGATATAGACTTTAGATGAGCTGCCGATTTGACATTTATTCGTTAGCTAAGTGTTAAATTTTCGCCAGGCCTGTAACATAGTGTAGTTGTAGAATTACATGTTATTTACACCCAAAGAAAACTATTAACCCATCACTCATATAACAGACAAGATGAATTCCTATTTGACGGCGACATTGTTGTTTTCTTGTTTTTTGCTAATGTGTTATATCACAGAATCTGATGGGAAAACTGCCGAGGAATGGAAATCCAGAATTATTTACCAGGTAAGAATAGATGAAGGTAAAAGTCAAATACTAACTTATCAGTCCATTTTCAAATCACAATAATAAAATATACAAAGTGAAAACTTTGAAAACTGGCAAATTCAGTTAAACTTGTGAACTTTTGATACGAATTGTGGTATTGATATGAACCAGTATCTTAGTGATTTACTGAAAGACAAAAACAAACATACCAGTTCATTTTCAAATCACAATTCAAAAAACAAACATAAAAACTTCGAAAGCTGGGAAATTATGTCAAACAAGTAAACTCCACCACAGGGAAATGAGATCGGGTGCTCCGGAAGGGTATGCGCACCCTGTTAAGCTAGCTAGACCCATCACGTGTGTAATTAAAATTGAGAATACTATGAACGTCAAATATATTCAGGGTAGTTTTGGATACACAAAGATATCATGCTTATCAACAATATTGTGATGTCGGCTATAGAAATGTTAAACTAGGGACCTTGATAAGTATATGCTTGCGGTACCCTATAAACAAAACGATTGAGTTCACGATATGATTAGATACAACATGTTTAGGTTATACGCTGGTATGTAGCATTTCGTGGGTTTTGAACCTCATCTGGGTCTGGCCGAGACTTGAAAAAGGTAGTGACTATTCTTTTACTAAGCACTCGGCATTTAGAAATGAGAGCTACGTGGTACTTGTGTCATATACCATTTTTTGAATTTAATCATAAAATACATTCAAAAAATGGTATATGACACTTGGGAAGAAACGTTAAAAACTGACACCCCGTGTCACAGCAGGCATGACACGCAATAGAACCCTCCCTGCACATTGTCCTGATCACACTACAAAGGACAACGTTTCTGCTTATTCACCTATCGCTGGTGACATCTCGATATAAGTAAAACATTCTTGACTGGGACCTACAACCCCATTCAATCAATCATCAACGTGAATTCTCTTAAGAATTAGATATATCTAGAACATTATAATATTAATAAACCGTCTTAAACGATCTGTTTCCGGCGAGAGACGGAAATGTGTTGTTTATTTTGTTATTTTTAAATTAAGCCAATTGTAAAGTTGTAAACAATGCCACGAGAATATTACATATTCAACCTTATGGGCGGTTGAAGTAGTGATACCTGTTTGAAATTTTGCGTCAGACGAATGTTTTTATTTTTAAATTAAACAACCTATAAATTTGTGAATAACATGGATCCATACACATACTCTGGGAATATTACATGTCCGACGTTATGGACGATTAAAAACAATGGCGCCTTTGAACTTTTGCGTCAGAAGAATGATTTATTATTTTTAATTTCACTGGAAACAATACGAGTATGTATGTCACGAGAAAATTACATATCCGAATTTATGGAAGACTAAAGGAATGGCACCCGTTTGAAATTTGAACTTTTGCGTCAGAATGATGTTTTTTTTAATTTTAAAATTAAAACATCTATAAATTTGTGAATAAAACACGGATACGCATACCATAGGGATATTACATATTCGACTTTATGGAGGACTAATAACAATGGCGTCTTTGAAGTTTTGCGTTAGATGTTTAGATTGAACCGTAAACAATATGGATACGCATGGCACGAGAAAATCACATGTCCGAATTTATGGAGGACTAAAAACAATGGCGGCACCTTTGAAATTCTGCGTCAGAAGAAAGCTCGTTAACTCTGATTTTTCTGTTATGAGACTGTTGTCGGCGATTGTCGTTAATATACTAATTTATGTTTGCGTCATGGCTATTTTCAAACTCTGTGATTCACGTTATACCGGAAATAAAACCCGTGACTGGAGATCACGTGTTATTTATCAGGTTTGTGAGTAATACAGTCGACCCTGTCTATAAAGACCACCCAAGAGAACCAGCAAAAGTGAGCTTTATGGGCAGGTATCACTTATAAAGAGATTCATATAACATGAATAAAAATCAATAGAGAAAAACTATTACTGGCCTTTAAAAACAAGTGACCTTTAAGACAGGTTCGACTGTATTTCGAATGTTCGAACTAGTATTTCGTATATTAGCAATATTCATTTTCGAAATTTGGGAATAGTTAGATCGTTTATTCTTAAAAGTGATATCGTATTTTTGCAATAGCTATTTCATATTTTTGAAATAATATGTTGGAATAGCTATATTGTTTTATTCGCAAAACTGATTCCGTAAATTCAGAATAGTTTTTCGTATATTCGCAATAGTTGTTTCAAATTTCAGAATAGTTAATTCGTTTATACGCAAAAGCAATCTCGTATTTTCGTATACGGATTTAGGTAAGGTTTCTTTTTAATGTTTTTCCTTTGTATTAAGATTCTTACAGACAGATTCTCGCATACTGATACATCACCGTCTATGCCATGTACAGACCTCAGAAGTTACTGTGGCGGGACATTTAATGGTGTAACAAATAATCTGGACTATATCCAGGGATTAGGTAAGGTTACTATATATACACACATACAGTACAGACCCGTCGAAAGTTTAACATGAATTAAATGTTGAATTGGCAGCTCATATTGGGTCATTGCCAATGTCGACAGCTTTCCGAGAGCTACTACAGTCCAACCTGTCTTAAAGGCCACCTCTATAAAAGGGTTACCTGCTTATAAAGTCCAGTAGAATTGTATCCCGATTGTTCTTTATTCATACTATTTGAACCTGTATATAGGGGCCACCTGCCCATAAAGGCCATTTTTACTGGTATCCTTCGGAGACCTTTATAGACAGGTTTCACTGTATCTATCTTTCGGCAGTTTTTCGGCGCCACGGCCTAGCTTTCTATATCTCGGCCATTTGGCATCCGAACTTCAATTCCTTTTCGTTCGGTTACCTCAGTGTTACAAATTGAACAAGTCTGTACTGTATGTACCTTTCAAACATTGGAACAAACGCTACCATTTATTGTTTGTTTTTCGCATTTTGACGGCGAAAAAGAGAGATAGAGAATGGAACAAATCAACCTCCATAACATTGCACCATGTACTAATTTAATTAGGGTGTACATGTAGTTTTAAAGGGGCTTGCTGTACAATAGAAAACTTTAAATGATGTAATTTTTTAACACAACATGGTGTGAATAGGATGATACAATCGAGTTCATCGTTGTACCACGTGATACCTCATAATGTTTGTGTGGAGCATTTATTTTAATTGGATTTACATGTAGATTCGTATAAGATGACGTGTTACCGTAAAATATACTTAATCGCGGGAAATGGCGATGTCAAAGTTGAAACGTTTTTCGAAACGTTCCAACAGAGTGCTAAGGGTTTTGATTACGTGATACGCTGGCGAACACTAAGTACACTTTTGCAATAAGTGCCCCTGGTGGACAAGTGGTGTAAAGAGCGCGCATATGGCTCAAAACACATATAGTTATTGCCACCTTGGTTCGAATCCTACTTTGGTATATCTATTTGTTAGAAGTTTGTCAATGAGCCTGCAGAAAGTAGGTGGTTTTCGCCGTGTACTCTGGTTATTCCATTAAACTGGAATTGGGCGTTAAGCGTCATTACTTAAATACACCCCACCGTCACATAATAATGACTGCCTCCAAATAAGTGAAAGAATTTTGACAATGTCGTTATAAAAGACAATCACTCAATTTTTCAAATAAGTTTTTAAATCAAATATTTTATTTTATTTTATTTTATTCTGCTTTTTGGTATTATTTATTCATTTTCATCAATTTTAACCTTTCCAATACTCTAATTCTTTTCACAGGGGCCAATGCAATTTGGATATCTCCTATGGTGGAAAACACACCAGGTGGTTTCCATGGTTACTGGGCCAAGAACATCTACAAAATAAACCCGCATTTCGGAAGTGAAGAAGATCTTAAGAACCTTATATCAGAATGTCATAGAAGGGATATATGGGTAATGTTGGACGTGTAAGTAGTGTCACACACACACACACACACACACACACACACACACACACACACACACACACACACGTTGGATCCGTACGATGTTTGTTCTGCGACATTGTGGATGGTTGTACTAATGTCTAAACTATATGTATACTATCTAGACTTTCTATACTATCCATGATAGTGATGGCTAATATAGAGAGTCTGGATAGTAAAGTTTAGATATTAACTACAAGTTCCTGTGGTTGTACTAGGACGCTAATGGCCATCATTATTGGACATCGGTATTAAATTGTCTATGTTAAATATTTGCACAAAGCTCGCGCATTACACGCAGTCCTGCTTATATTAATCACAGAGGTTGTTTCTTTGTGAATAGCTGAAAAAATTACTGCTGCGACGAAAAACAACATTGCAAGCAACCTAAAACTATTCTACTATTATAAAACACCTTAAGTAAGCCATTGAATGTTAAAGCGCATTTTAATCTTCGCACTGTGGTGCCTGTGTTAGCCAGATCACACTAGGCTACCCCGATGTCACCATGATTGTCAGTTTGTATTATGCGTATGTCTGTTTTGAAGTAGCGCACACCCGGCCTCACTTCCCTGGTGGAAGTTCACGTGTCTAACCTAACCCTTCCGGAGCACCCGGCCTCACTTCCCTGGTGGAAGTTAGGTGTCTAACCTAACTTGTCAGTTCCAAAGTTTTTATTTTGCTTCTGGATTGTGATTCGGACATGGATTAGTATGTTTGTTTTTGATTAGATGCAATTTCGCAGACGCGGCATTTGCAGATGTTGCTAACCCATCAGCTCATTATCCTTACACCGGGTAAATGTGAAATGAAGACATACTAACTTAAGATCAAAATATGCCCGATCGAGATTCGAACCCATGACTCTGGAGACTGACTCTTTAACAAATGAGCTACATGGTTTCTCCACAAACCTTATACGGCAAATTTACGGTCTTTATCAGTTTAACCAGTTAACATGTACAAGGATTACAGGTTCTTTTGTATCAATTGTAGAATACTAAACATTACAAAATTGTTTCAATGTGAATATTTAAACTTAAAATTTTACAGGGTAGCTAACCACATGGGGTACCCCTACGATTGTCTGTGGTCCAAACAGTGTACTAGAGAACAGTTGCTAAATTTTACGGGTTTTGTGCCTTTTGACAAAGATAGCCATTATCATGAATTATGTGAAATTAAGGATTTTAGTAATCAAACCGAGGTATGAAAAATTATCAATTTTTTGATTGAGTAATACAGCCTGAATAAATTTTCAGTGAAGTTAATGACGTCATTATCAAGTCAGTCTGCCGGAACTATAGTTCGTCATGTATCCATGCGCACAGTTCGATGTTTACTCATATAAAATCAAAATAATTTAATTGTTGGTTATTAAACTTAAACTAAACAGAATTTAATTGTAAGAATTAAGACTATATTTCCCCCATTCATTGAGAATTGACACAAATCGAATCATGTGAACACGTAGCCGGGTGTTCCGGAAGGATAAGCACCACTTGCTTAGCTAGCTACATCCGCCACGTGTGAAATAGAAAATTGTGGGTGAAAGGAACAAGGAACTATGGGAAGTCAAATACTGTAAACGTATTTATTTTTGCGTTGTACTAATTTTCGCGGTCGTTTGTTTTGCGCCAAAATTAATACTAAGCGAAAATTATCTTACGCTTATTTTGTAATGGTTCATATTTAAAAAACGCGAAAATGTCTAAATTTCCTATACCGCGAAATTAAATACACGCGAAATTAAATACATATTTACAGTATAACAGTGTAATTTTGGATACAGAGATATCAAACTTATCAACAACATTGTGAAACCACTGTGGTAGCTCAGTTGGTAGAGTGCTCGCTCCGTAAGTGGAAGGTCTTGGGTTCGATCCCCGGCCGGTCTGACCCAAAACTTAAAAGTGGGTAGTGACTGTTCTTTCGCCAAGCACTCGGCATTACGAAATTAAAGTCACGGTTCTTTCGGATGGGAACTTAAAGTAAACGAGGTGCCGTGTCACGATAGGCCTTGCACGCTAAAGAACCCTGCTGTATAATGCCATCAGCGCAACGCACAGGCAAAACTTCTGCACTTTCGCCTATAGCTGGCGACGTCTCGATATAAGTGAAATATTCTTGATTGGGACGTTAAACACTCACTCACTCAACTATTTATTCATAAGCCCCTTGGCTCGTTTTATAAAGTCCCCGTATAGTTGGAACAACTCATAATTAATGTCTTACCATTGAACAAATAGGATATGGTAATTATGTTCTTGAAATTTTGAAATTTTAAAATTCCCGCCTTATATAACTTGACAACCACGTGTGATGGTCATGTCGATTGAAAAGACACGTGACAATCATGCAAAAATAACAAAACGGTCATCAAAATAAAGGCCACAAAAGCGAACCTAAAAAAGTGACCTTTATGGACAGGTGGCCCTTATGTACAGGTTAAAATAACATGGATAACGGTAAATAGGGATAGAATTTTGCTGGCCTTTAAAAACAGGCGGCCCTTATATAGAGGTGACTTTTAGGCAGGTTCGGCTGTATGTTGATATTGTTGAAACCAAAAACTGATTGCAATCATAAAATTTTTGTTAAGGTGGAGCTTTGCAGGCTTGCTCAATTACCAGATCTCAACCAGACTAACACGTTTGTACGCAGCACATTACTGGCGTGGATAACAAATTTGACGGAATATTACGGGTTTGACGGTTATCGAATCGATACAGTTGTGGAGGTAACTCTCTCTCTCTCTCTCTCTCTCTCTCTCTCTCTCTCTCTCTCTCTCTCTGTCTCTCTCTCAATGTCTATGTTATATTAAATTGAATTAGTACAACTTCTATTTTTCACACGCTATTTATCTATAAACTTCTTGTTTCATCATTGGCGGCCCTAATTAGAACAAGCGGATTTTTAAAAAGTGTTAATAGTAAGTTTTAAAAATTCAAGTACTAGACATCAAACTAAAAAATAACAATTATAAAAAACCAATTTAAATACACCACCCCCAACCAACATAAAAAACAACATCAGGAATATCCCGATTATATTACCCCGTCTTCCCGACTTCTGGCATGTACTGGCTTAAAGACAATACGATTGCAATCTTCTAGAAATAACTAAAAGGTACGCATGCTTTGCTTCTTTATAATTTTGTTTATTTTGCGATTTACTTTTACAACCCATAGGTTGAGAAGGGTTTTTTGGCGGGAATTCCAACAGGCTGCTGCGCATATTGTTTAGGAGAAGCCAACAATGGAAGGGATATTCCGTACACTGCGGTTATCAAGGTCCGCTAGATGCTGTCCTCAACTTCCCAGCTTACTGGGCACTAAGAGATGTGTTTGAAAAGAAGAAATCGTTTCTGGAGTTTCATAAAAGCCTCACTGAACAGGTAGAGTAGAGGATTTAAACCAAAACAAGAGAACATTAAAGAATTGACGTATCGCTGACCACGCCCACAATGTTCCGACACTGGCCGACATCACGGTACCAAATCAGCGTCACGGCAATTAATGACGTACTAGTATCAGTGAAGTCATTAAATGGCGCTATTCAGGCCAAGTTTACATTCTTTTTGCCTGTAAATCAAGCATCCGGCCATTTGACGGAATATTGTGGGCGTGGCCGGCGATACGCCAATTCACTGTTTTAATGGAAATTTGGAAATAGAAGAAGAAAATTTGTGTTCGGCAATAACCAACGAAACCAAGAACACAAAACAATACAAGTTAAAGACAAAACAGTCAAACAAGACAATGAAAAGGGGGAAAAAAGCAGAAACTTGTTGTTACATTTCGCGATCGACTTTGGACGGCCACTGAAGTGAAGGTCCAGTGGTATGGTTATTGTAATAGTTGAGGGTTCCTACTTGGTTTTAATTTGCCAATTATCACACTTCTGCCCTAATAAATTTTAAAATTTAAAGTGTTTTGATTTCTTTGATGTTGACGGTTTTGTAATTTTGACGCAAAACTAGATTGTGACAATACTTGTCCAGTATTGTAGATAGTAGGATGCAACACTATGGCCGGTAAATGATGGAAAATGTGCAAGCACACTTGAAGATGCAATTGATAAAATTCGAGATATTTAGACAATCCGCATTCATTTTCATAGAAAGATATTTTCTGATTTTGAAACGGCTTAATATTTTTTTTTCAGAGAAAGCATTTTAAAGACACATCCGTATTAGGTCTGTTCATTGACAACCATGATTTTCCAAGATTCCTTCATCTGTCCCCGGATATTGCATTGCTTCATAACGCTTTGACGTATGTCTTACTCGGCGAGGTAGGTTGATCAATTATTCTCTCTCTCTCTCTCTCTCTCTCTCTCTCTCTCTCTCTCTCTCTCACACACACACACACACACACACACACACACGTCCGTTTTATGTTATGCCCAAATTCATCTAACAATTGAAATGTATTTTGTTTTATTCTAATCATTCTTGAATTGATACAAGGCTGACTGATTCAGGATTCTGTATCATGCATATGTCCGATACAAGGTCACGTGTATTATTTTACTCCTTAGTAATGACGTCATCAGATTGAAAAACAACATAAATAAATACAAAGGTTGCCCCAAATTCCGTCGTGCCATAACAAATGAAGGCAGATAAAACTTTCAATAAATCGTAAAAATGCTATCTTGATCCTAAAAGAAAGCAGTAAAATGTTGGCAATGGCGGCAAGTAGAGTTGCATCAGATACAGAATTCTATGTTCTCAAATGACCATTTATCCGTAAAAGTAAATGTTCGTGTGATTTTAAAACTGCACAAAAAACTATAAATACTGTCAAAATCATTAGTCATAAAAAGAATAATTGAAATAATCTCCTAAAACCGTAATACATGTATTACAAAATGCCCTAAGCGTGTTTGTAACACGTCTAGTTATCAACTTTGATGTCGTTCAATGAACAGGCGCCCGTAAACATCATCATATAAGAATACGACTTCATAGTGTAAGAAAAGGAAGTTACTATTTATTTGTTAGTGTAACGTAAGGGAAAGATAATTCCTGAACTACTTTTTCTTGCACCCAGATAGAAAAATCCACAAAAAGAGAGGTGCAAAATATCTCCATCTTGTAACCCCCTGTGCAAGATAGCCTACACGCCGTTTTTCACGCAAAATTTTAGGTGTATCGAAAGTTGAAATTGATTTTAAATTGAAAAAACTGTATTTTCTGATGCAAGAAACAGAATCAATCACTACTTTTAGTGCCCGATAAGGTAATCTCAACTCTCGTTCTAATACATTTGGCCCAGAACTCTGCAAGCCTCCTTCTGGACCAAATATATTAGAATTAGGGTTGAGATTTCCCTATCTGGCACCACAAGTTGTGATAAATTCTATTAATCTTTTTTTCTTAGGGAGTTCCCATTGTGTACTATGGAACAGAACAAGAGTTTGTTGGAAAGAATGACCCTGAAAATAGAGAATCACTTTGGCCATATCAGAATTCTAGTAGCCGGATGTATAAGGTAGATATTATAAGGTAGTTAAAACTTAGGCATAAAGTGGAGTGATAGTGTTTTACGCTCAAGTCAAGATTATTTCAATAATATTTGAATCTATCGGTTCTGTGACAGTGGAGGAAACTAGAATACAAGGAGAAAACCACCGATCTTCGGCGAACTGACAAACTATTTCGTATGAGGATCTGCCCGAGTGGAATTTGAACTTAAGCTATGAGATTCACTGTGATCAGAAAACACTTGCGTTAGACAACTCGACCTAGAAACTTTGTGTTTACCTAATTAAATTAATCATCAGTATAATATAGCTTATAATGCTTACCAATTTGATTGGATGTGTTCATCAAGTCGGATACTATGAAATCATCAATAAGGTTTTTCTATAACAAGATACCAGACACGCCGTCTAACCTTGCAACGTATGTCGTATTTTAAGCAAGAAAATAAATTTTAAATTTCCTTAATTGAGGCTCTTTTTACAGCTCCAACCAGGTGCATGATCAAATTGCGAACAGCCAAAGCCACAGCTACTCCATCCAAACATTGTTACAATGAAATTAAATAAAGATATAAAGCATCGTAAAATAGTACTGTACTTTTCTGATATTGCGTCAAGAAATTAGTAGTTATATAATACCAAGTGTATAACCTATCTCGTTTGGGCAAAAAGAGTGTTAATGTGAACTTCATACTAATTAATTAAAGTTGTTATATTTACAATCATAAATAATCGTAATTGAATAATGAGATAAAGCTTCGTGAAACTACTGTACTTTTCAGGACCCAGTTGTTCGAAGCTTGATTAGTTTGATCAATGATTAACAGAAATTTAAAACATAAATAGAAATCAATATATCATTATTGAATCAATATTTTTATTACAATTTGCTTTAGTTTGATGGAAATGTTATTCATTTTCCACATTTCAACATTAAGTTCACAATATATCTAAAATTATGCAACATTCAAATTTTGACTAATCAATTGATTAAACTAATCAAGCTTTGTGCAACTGGCCCCTGATATTGCGCCAAGAAATTAGTAGTTATATAATACCAAGTGTATAGCCTGTCCCTTTTGGACAAAAAGAGTGTTAATGTGAACTTCATACTAATTAATTAATATTGCATACTGAATTACCTTCAATAATCCTATGAGAGCACCTAGAGTTGTTTACCAATTACTTTGGTTGGACATGTGTGACCTTTGACCCATGACGTTACTTGTTTGTTTCCTTTGGCATTGACAAGTGGCCAGACTTCATTTGACGCCATTAAAATCGAAGTTAAAAAGTCGAAACTTTGATAGAACGAAAAGGACACGTGACATCGAACCAAGTCCTATCTTGGTCTACTTTTTGTCCTGTAACATTGCTGTAGTTAAAAGATTGTAAATATAAGAATTGAACTTTGAATTGTACTTAATTTATTGGATGATAATTAAAAGTAATGAAAATTGAATTATCACCCAACAAATTCAGTCCGATCAACGTTCAAGCCTTAAATTACTTTGGGTTTTACAGCGATACTTAACCAAACATTTTTCAGAATATTGAATAATACTATAAAACATATTTTTATATGTCAAACCTGTCTATAAAGGCAACCCAAGGAAACAAGTAAATGTGCCTTTATGGACAGGTGGCCTTTATATACAGGTGCAAATAATGATAATAAGAACACTTGATATACAATTCTACTGGCCTTTATAAGCAGGTTGGACTGTACACTGTATACATTTTGTTTCAGTTTATCGGACACTTAGCAAAGTTTCGACTGCAGTCACGAATCGACTTCAGAAACAGGAATCAAAGAGAACTTTTTGTTGACAATGACACGATGGTTTTCTCACGGGGGAATAAGAACGAGGTATGTATGATTTTATATCTAGTACGATATATTTTTATTTACACAATTAATTTTGATTGTTATCAGTTAAGTGGTGGTCCGTGTTTAAGTCATACAAAAAGTAGGTTCACCTCTAGTTTATAATCCAAAAACTAAATGTTAAAACTTAAAAGCTGGAAAAAATAAGTTAAACAGGTGCACACTTCCATCAGAGAATGGGCGATCCGGAAAGGGGAGCAATTTCTTTCAAAGAGCCAATTTCACCCGCCATGTGTGAAAAAGAACGACTTCATAAAAATTATTTTTTCTTCGATTCTGATAATTTTGTATTGAGGTTAAGTGTTTATTTTGGTTATACATTTACTAATTGGCTCAATTTACATGCCCCATATCCTTGGTGGAAGTTCACGTGTTTAAGTCGATTTGCCAATTTTTAATATTTTTACTTTGTTATTGTAATTTGGATATTGACCGCTATGTTTGAATTTGATTAGACAGTTGAACAAAATAATACATGTATCTATTGTTTAAAAATATTGATCTTTAAAATGTTTGTATTATAGGCCGTTGTTTTCTTAACAAAAAGAGGACATAATTCTGGAATACATACAAAAACCTTTACTAACATGACTCGATTCACTGATGGAACAGGTATTTATAGTCAGATTTAGTATTGGCAGATATATTTGTGATTAATAATATAATTTTCCAACAAGCAATCGGAAAACCAATGGGCTCAAACTGTGCACCGTTGCTTGCTATTTTATTTGTATGAATCAGAATTAATGCAGAAACATGTTACATCTGAAAACCGTCAAAAATAATGTACATATATCTTCTAATAAAGATATTTTGGTAACGTTATACTTCTTAATAATCCTAAATTTAGAGATTATTTGAATCTAAGCTATCCTTGTGAACATGAAATGAAAACAATCGTCTGATTCTTCAACTTCTGCATCATCTTTAATGTTTTAATGGTTACATTTGAACCTGTATGACAAACTTGATGACTTCAATTTTTCTATTGTTAACTTTCCTTTCCTATGCAGCAATATATCTGTTTCTCCTACTTATGGTGTATTTGTTTCATAGAATAATCAAAAAGTTTATTTGCCATCATCACAATATTGTTGATAAGTATGATGTCCCTAGTCTCACTCAAGGATTGCCCTGCATATATTTGTATATAGTCCGGTAATTGTATTTTCCTATTTCTCGCAATTTTGATTACACACGTGGCGGGTGTATCAAGCTAAACAGAGGGTACTCACCCTTTCTAAGCACTCGGTCTCACTTCCGAGGTTTTGATCATAAGACAACTTTGATATTGTTTTTTGGTTTTTTTTGCGCTGTTTTATCTTGCTTCCAAGCAACTTTTCATTTTCAATTTTGATACACACGTGTCGGGTGTAGCTAGGTAGACAGAAGATTTTTACCTTTCCGGAGCACTTGAGCTCAATTATCTGGTAGAAATTCACGTGCTTACTTTATTTCCCAGTCTAAAACTTTTACTTTGCTTTCGGATTGTGATTTAAACATTAACCATTATATTGTGTTTGATTATAAGCAGCCGTAATCTTTCTCTTGCATGTCTGGTCTTTCTCGCACCATCTTACAACGTAAAAATATATTGTTTAATCTTACACTTTTTCAGTACTACAAAACATTTTTGACTGTAGCGACACAGTGACCATAGCAGAAGGGAGTGTTACTGTGACTTTTAAAGACGGATTACCTCTAATTTACGTACAGGAAAGTTCAGCTGGCAACACAGTTTGTGGTACCTGCTTATCCCCAGGGAATTCTTGTGATTCGCATGATAAAAGTGGTGCACTGTTTGATCCACAACGTTATATCATTTCTCTAATATTGACTTTTATTATCACTTTTTTGTTAAAAAATCAGAACTGAATATTGTATTGTTGTTGTCTACTGTCAGAGTAATTGTGTTTGTGGTAGGTGTTTTTACAAATTTTCATAAAAAATAAAAGTAACTTTAAAAAATATTTCATATTGTCCACTTGAGCTTAGTCAAAACTGAATTTCGCTATGCGCATTCTCGATTATCAGAAAATATTGTTGCAGAAACGAAAATGCTACAATGATGTGAATTCTACTTGTTGAACATAGTGGTGTTCACAGCTGAAAGTGTTGACAAGCACAAACGAATCATCCAATCGTCGGGTTTTTTCAGCATGCATTTCCATATAGCAGTAAAGTTTGACTCTCTGCAGAGATATTCTATCAAATATATAGATTTCACATTATATTATGCTCAAGTAAATGAACAATACCAAAGTTTATTAAAATTTATCGGAACGTCTATGAAAATGTTGCATAATACACAGTGACTTCTACAGTTAATTGAAATGAAACGTAAAGTAAGATGCTAATTGTGTCGGATATGCTTTACATAAGGACTGGACAGACAATAACTCTTTTACGAATTAAAACTAAATAAAAGCAAAGCTCTTAATTTTTGTTAATTGTTCTATCAGTTATACTGCTTTTGTGTTCTTAGTTAAATTAGTTGTTGCCAAGGACATGTTTTCAGTTATTCTTTTTTTTTCAATTTTTGAGGTACTATGTATTAAGTATACAACGTTGGCAATTGATACAAAAATTATTAATAGTAACCTGCATTCGGTATGTCCTTGAAAACGGCTAAACTAGATCGATATTTATATTTATCTACACTGAAGTTTTCCTTGAAAACATATAAACTGTGATACTAACTTTTTATATAAAATTGGTCAACTACTACCGAAGTCTTGCTTTATCAATTTTTATTTTGCAGCACTAGACTCATTTCGGAATATAATTTATGCTAGACTAAAATTGTGGAAATCAAAATATTTTAAAATGTTGAAGTGAGAAAAAAAGAAGGACCAAAATATATTTTACCAAATGCAGAAAATATTTTCTTTTAGTTCCCCTTTATTTCAAAAAACCGTATGCATTTTGCACTTGCATATGTTTGTTTTTGATTTTGATATAAAGATTTGAATGTAACAAAAATTTTGTTTTAAGTCCACTGAATGTTTTATATTTGAACAGTAAACATTATTGAGATGAAATGGGACAATTATTAGATGCATTTCTATAATTTTTTTCCCAAAAGTTGCACCATCAATCGGAATATACTGTAAATAAAAAAAAGGTTTGAAAATATGAAATATATTTGCATATTAAACCAACAGTAAAATATGATTGTTTCCCAATTAATACGCTATGGAAGAGCGTGTTCCCACTACGGGGACTTTGTACAACGAAGTAGGCTGTTTGCAAATAAATTGTTGATTCAGGGAGATTGCAAGCCTAGGCTTATTAAGGCCCTCAAAAAGTTTGATGGCCGTCATCACAGTATTGTTGATAAGTTTGATGTCTCTGTGTCCAGGATTGCCTTGGATATATTTGACGTCTCATAGTTCCACGTTCCTTTCACACAATTTTGATTACACACGTGGCGGGTGTAGCTAGCTAAACAGGAGGTGCTTACCCTTCCGGAGCACCCGGCCTCACTTCACTGGTGGAAGTTCACGTGTCTAACCTAACTAGTCAGTTCCAAAGTTTTTACTTTGCTTCTGGATTGTGATTCGGAAATGGATTTATATGTTTGTTGATTAACTAGTTTTTTTTTTTTGGGGGGGGGGGGAATTTTCTGCAGTTGGAAATTTATGTGTCTGTGTAAAGATGATTGTTTTGTTTTCCAGATTGCGGTTTTGTAAAAGTTAATGTTAATCTAAAAGAAAAAAAGGGATTTAAAAGTTATATGTTAAGGGTTTTTCTGATTAAAGTTAAATAAGAGTTAATGTAATTCTAAAAGGATAAGATAGGATTTAAAAAAGCATGTGCGTAAAATTGAGTGTAAGGCTTTCCTCATTATTGCACAGCTAAAATAAATTGTTTGATGTTCCTTATTTTTTTATTCTGTATTCTATTTATTTTCCTAAACACTATATTCTCTACAGAATCTCTGGAACTACATATATTATTAATTGACGTCCCATAGCTCCATACTCCTTTCACTCAATTTGATTACACACGTGGCGGGTGTAGAAAACTAAACAGGAAGTGCTTTTTTGATGGAAGTTCACGTGTTTAACCTAACTTGTCAGTTTCAAGGTTTTTACTTTTCTTCTGGATTGCGATTCGGGCATAGATTAGTATGTTTGTTTTTGATTAAAATAATTATAATTTATATCTTCCCAATTCTTTATTCTATATTCTATTTATTTTCATAAAAATCATATTCTCTATGGAATCATAGTAACTCCGTGTTTGTATTAGTATGATTTTCGTCCATGGCACTTGACCCAGCTACAATCACGGGTGTATCCATATTGGTTATTGGTACAGATATCATTTATCTTCTCAAATGGTTTACCGTCCAGGCTGCATCCTTTCTTGGGTTCTTCACATTCATTATAACAAACCTGAAAATAAAAAATATTCAAGACAGGTTACAAAATTTATCCTGTATATATAGTGTGGAAACATACTAATGTAATTGTTTTATTTTTCTAAATGAATTAAAAATAGCAATACTTCTCAAGTCCCTCAGTGCTTGATCCACGTCGGTGACGTTATAATTACATATTATACCAGTTTCAATCTTACAGCACTGGACGGCCGTTTCGGAATACAATTCCTCATCAGTATTGCTTGGACCAAAATTGTAAAACCATTTTTTTTCAAGGTAAAGGGCCCCAAAGGGCCAAAATATATTTTACCAAATTTAGCTAAGAAAAACTGTATAAGTAATATTAAAATATTAAAATGGTTGTCAGCTTATAGAATTTGGCATCTGAACTTTGCGACTAATGTCTTCTTGGTTTCTCAGGAATGTTGCAAGCCTAGGCTTATCAAGGCCCTCAAAAAGCTTTATGGCCGTCATCACAGTATTGTTGATAAGTTTGATGTCTCTGTGTCCAGTATTGCCCTAGATATATTTGATGTCTCATAGTTCCATGTTCCTTTTACACAATTTTGATAGTAACTACATCAATAGTAGAATAAAAATTGCAATAAGGCTATTTCATTATGAAAAACAAACATATTAATTCAAGTCCGAATCACAATCCAGAAATAAAATAAAAACCTTGAAACTGACAAGTTAGGTTAAACATGTGAACTTTCATAAGCAATAAGACAAAAAGCCAAATTACCGAACAGCCACAGTTGTCCTTGTATAAACCGGAAGTCATTTGGAAATTTTTGTTCAGAAGGTAATGCAGCTTGCCAAAATATTTTCCATTTAATCTTTGTTTTTTACAATTATTCAACGTGTCCCATTGTTCTACCCATCCGCAACTACTGAATCTTCTTTTTCCTTCTGTAATATGCCCTTAAAACGAAAACAAACAAAATGTAATGAAATGAGACAAAAATGTATTCCTTTAGACGGAGGAGGGATATAATGAGTGTTCTCACTATAATTTTTTTTCTCTATTTCCATGCTTTCTGTCGTTACTAGAATTTTTTATCTAACATCTTCTACGCGACCTCTTCTGGAAGTTGGGTGAATGGAAATAACTTACTTTCTCTTTCCGTTACAGGAAGTAGCATGAAACCCCTACAGAAAATCACTGTAACTTCGTGAACATCGTTTGCATAGAGTCGCTTCCTTTGGACCTTAAGTAAAAATGCGACTACGGTAGCTCAGTTAATTGAGTGCTCGCGCCGTATGTGGGTGGCATGTTGTTTCGATCTGATCAACACTTGAAAATAGGTAATAAGTGTTCTTTGCCAAGCCGTTGACATTTAGAAATGAAAGTCACGTGTTCTGTCTGCAGACACCTTAAAAATCGATGTCCGACAAACGATGTAACGACAGACATGACACATTAAAAAACTCTCCATTTACATTGACTTTTGCGCACTGCTGAGGACAAAATCATTGCTTATTCACCTATAGCCAGGGACGTCTCAATGCGAGTGAAATATTCTTGAATGTGACGTAAATCGCAATCAATCAACCTATAATTAATTACCTGCTATCAGATATGAAGGTTTGTTTTCTACATCCAGGTAGCCACCACAGAGGGCGCTGTTTGCTCCTGTGTACAATTTAATGTTCTTGCCTTTGTGACAACTACCCTATAAATGAACAAGTTTTACAATTTATTAAACTGAGGAGCATATTGCAATAATATACATGTATTTTGGAAGAGTCGGTGCAAATACATTTACAGTACTAGAGTAGGCATTAAAAGTATGATACATTTCAGTATAAAAACTGTTTTTATTATAAAACACATTAGTATTATTACATTTAATATTGTTATTATTATTATTATAATTATAATTATTATTGTTATGTTTTTTAAATGAATCATAGAAGCAAACAAAGTAAAATGTTGTCTTTAAGTGCTTATCAAGATACAATTAAATATTTGATAAATATAAAACAAATCTATGTTAACAAAAAAGGCAGGTATAAACATTTTCAGAATCACGGGAACAATTCCTAACAACCATATTTTTAATATAAAAAAATGAAATGCCATCTTTTTCTCTCTCTTAATCTCTCTTTCTCTCATAAAACATTCACCATAAACCTTGATGCTGTAATTGTATTCAATATTTGTTTTAATTAGTATGCTTTACAATTATAAGGTTTTACAATTGTGCTGATGCTTTATATCAAGACTTATACCTCAACTATGACGTTCATGAAAGGCCATATTTGAAGCTGTGTGACAAGCGTGATGATTGTGGCATGGATTGGTTTCTTTTTTAACTAAATCATATATTATTTTAATTATTTGTTGGTGTAACAATAAAGGTCATTTATACTTCCAAATTTATATATGTTATTTTAAACGAAAAACGGAAAAAAGCAAAAATTAAAGCAAGTGAACTAATATATTGAAACTTGCAACTGCAATTGATATAAAACTTAGAACTTTGGAGTAGAGCAACAGATGTACATAAACAGCTGTTATATCTTAACTTCATAAAACATGTATGCAACGAGGTTTATTTTCTTGAAAAAGACAATTTCCTTGCATGTTTTAAAATTTTTGAGAAAAAATATAAAATCGTTAGAGAAATATACATGTGTATTTTTCAATAAAAACCATTTTGGCTAAAACACTTACTTTAGCAGAATAGTTCATATATAGGTATTTCCAGTCCGTAATAATATTACATTTAACATTCTAATGGTTCATACCTTGAATGTATCCAAGACTTTAACAGTATATATTTTTGGGTCTATCTGACTGGTTGGCTCTACGACACTCAATGGACGTACACGTATCACTATTAAAATATATGAAAGATTTAAAACTAACCGACAAGAGGAAACATTACTAATTAATCATACGCCCGCAAAAAATTGGGGGTTTATAGGAATCACCATGTCTGTTTGTCCGTCTGTCCGTTCGTACGTGTAAAATCATATTCGGGCCATATCTCATAGCCACTTCGGATGATGGTTATAAAACTTCACATGTCATGACCTTAAACAGAGGTCATATAAGATCAAGATTAAATGTTGGGGCCGACTGGTAATTCGCACTCAAGAGACAGTTCTAGTTAGTTTTATGTTGGGAAATGTAAGCATTTGTGAGAGGTAAACCTATATTGTAACACTTAATTAACATCGACTTGGGAAAGACACTGGATCTAAAGACAAAAGGGTTCGAATCTAGTTACTCAAATACCCCCAAAACAATTTAAATAAGAAGCAATTGTAAGATTATTAACATCGGAATCTGGTAACAGAGGCATAAAGAAATATTTTTTTTTTATTTCATTGGTTATGAAAAAGTTTAAAAAACACAGTTAAACAGAAATTTGAACAATTCTTGAAAGGTGTGTGTGTGTGTGTGTGTGTGTGTGTGTGTGTGAAATCAACACATACCATAATCAGCGTCGCAGAAAAACTGCTGAGGATGGCCTGGTATACATGTACATCCCTCTGACAGCTGTACATAACACAACACGAACACAAAACCAAGTCCTACTGCAGTTAGTTGCATGGTGTTCTATATCTCTGTATCCTACAAAGCAGATGTATTATTACTAATTATCTTTTAATTTTGCAGCACTAGACGACCGTTTCTGAATAAATTCCTAAACAGTAGTGCTCGAAACAAAAATGTGGAAACTCAGATAAGAATACTAGACATAACCTAGTCAACAAATGCTAGGATCTTAAACAGAAATAAATTTGTAACTCTCGGTAACAGTTAGCTCAACCATAAACAAGATACGGTGTGCGTATTTATTTTTGTGAAACAATAAAATTCGCTTGTTTTGCGGTCATTTGTTTCAGGCAAATATTTATACAAATCGAAAAAAATATCAACCGCGGAGAGGGTTGGTTTGGATGGGGAATGTGTTTTAAGCACAATGAATTGAAATGTCATTAAGAACATAAAACAAAATTTAATACCATTTTTGTGATATGACATAAAGTTAAAGAAACAATCGACAGAAGAAATTAAAACGAAAAAAGACAAACATAATTATATATGACACATAATAAAATAACAAACGAACATACTAATTCATGTCTGAATCACAATCCAGAAGCAAAGTAAAAACTTTGGAACTAACAAGTTATGGTTAGACACGTCAACTTCCACCAGGGAAGTGAGTCCAGTTGCTTTTGAAGGGTAAACACCTCCTGTTTAGCTAGCTACACGTGTGTAATCAAAATTGTGTGAAAGGAACATGGAACTATGGGATTGGAAATATATCCAAAGCAATCGTGGACACAGAGACATCAAACCAGTGCTTTACACAATCCCTGAACGTTGTGTCTTGAATTAAAGAATCCTGACTAAACAAATGGACTTTAAACCATGATATTGACATACAGGTAATATTTATATAGGGTTTTTTCCGTTGTTATATGAACCAAAGGGCCATTTAAAAGTTAAACTATTAGTCTAAATAAACATGTGGTATTAATTGGAAGATTCTTGTTGGTTTAAATATGAAGCTGCTATATTTATTTAATTAATTAGTGCAGTAATGGAAATAGAAAAAGGAAGAGAAATTAAAGCCTTGGAAAAATTTAAAGTAACCATTAAAAATTAGGTAAAAACCATGGTAAAATATTTGATATATTTCCGTTCCTCTGTTTTTCTCATTTCAACATTTTAAAAATATATTTTAATTTCCACAAATTTGGTCTGAGCACTTCTGATGAGGAATTTGATTCCGAAACGGCCGTGTAGTACAAACAGGTTTAGTAATGAATAAGATCTTGTTTAATTCCTTAAAAGAGAAACTTTTATAAAGATACCTACAATTATTTTCGAAATTTTTAAAAATATAC
Source organism: Anadara kagoshimensis (assembly GCA_021292105.1). Taxonomy (NCBI): domain Eukaryota; kingdom Metazoa; phylum Mollusca; class Bivalvia; order Arcoida; family Arcidae; genus Anadara; species Anadara kagoshimensis. The sequence goes on along the minus strand of CM037857.1, from coordinate 4,889,301 downwards.
AATGCCCTAGTAACAGATTTTACAATGTAATCTTTCTCACCTTTCAATGGCGTCTTGATCTCTCAAAGTTTAAACGTATTATGCTTGAAATAAAAAGAATTGTTAGTAATTTATACAAGTAAGGATATTTATGAAAACAGAAGGTGTACATTATGTTACAATTATTCCACGTTATGGATGTATTTTAGTTTATTAGTTAAATCTTGAATATAAAACTATTTATTACCATAATTCTATGTAATACCGTATAATAATTTTGCACTTTGTGATTTGTGACATATGGCTGCAATACCGCATAAATAATACATACTTTTTAGAGTACTGTATGATTTGTATTCATATACCAACTCTGTTTTGTGATTTTTTTTGGTCACGGATTCATATGTCTTTATAGTGTGTTAAGTTTGACCTGCTCGTTTGACCTTTAATTTGAATATCCAAACAGACATGTCCTTTGTGTAACATAAAAAGTTTATAAAGTTAATATATAGATGGTGGTAATACCGGGTGCCGAGTGTTTATGGTAAATTAACATGCCTTCTTACCTAAATCACACAGTCTTTTGCCAAGTATAATATCTAAATTAAAGGTCAAACGGTTAGGTCAAGCTTGACGCACTTATCTGTCTAACTCTAGGAAACCCGGATCCATTGTATACATCAATTACAATACAATCGTAAGTTTAACACCGAGTAACCGTCACCGAGAAGTCGTACGATGGCTGAATGAGGCCATACAAAAAATCCATCTGCGCACGTAGAACTTTTACGTGCGAACGCGGAAGTCTTTACGTACGAACGTGAAGTTATTACGTGCGCACGTCAGTGAAGTTATTACGTGCGTAAGTGATAATCTTTACGTACGCACGTGGTAATATTTACGTGGAAATCTTTATTGCATGGCCTCATTCAGCCACTGTAAGATCGAGACATGGATAGTGACTGGAAACGTGCTAAAGTATGGATAACAGCTGTCGTGAAGCTCTCGAGATATAAGTAGAGTTTAAGGTCCCAGTCAAGAATATTTTCCTTATATCAAGACGTCGCCAGCTATAGGCGAAGGTGCAAAAATTTTGTCTGTGAGTTGCGCTTATGGCATTATACAGCAGAGTTCTTTATCGTGCCAAGCCTACTGTGACACGGGACCTTGTTTATTTTAAGTTCCCGTCCGAAAGAATCGTGACTTTCATTTCGTAATGCCGAGCGCTTGGCGAAAGAACAGCCACTACCCATTTTCAAGTCACACCCACTTTCACTTTTCATTACCCACTGACTTTTGGGTCAGTACGGAGCGAGCACTCTACCAACTGAGCTACCGCAGTGGTATTCGGGATATAAGTAACACGGAAAAGTCAAGCTCATTCGTTAGCTTAGTGTTAAACGTACGACAGGTCTGTACTGAATATCCAATCAAATAACGTTACCTTTTTTGTTATCTGGTTCACTGTATATGTAAAATGTATAAATTATATCCATCATTTGTGGTTAAGAAGTCCGTGCTTAGAAAATGAATGTGTCATGCCAAAAATTATAACTATTTTTACTCTTTACAACTTTTAAACTGTCATTTAAATAATAAAAAAAACAAAACATGCCGGTTCATTTCAAAATCACAAAAGCGAAGTAAAAAGTTTTATACTGACAAATTAAGTTGAACATGTCAACGACCGCCAGAAATGTAAGACCGGGTGGTCTGAAATAATGTATAGACGCATTTAATGTCGCGTATGTGAGTTTTTCTTTGCTTTTCATACAGGATTTGTAGCGAATTTGTTAGAAATTCAACCTATACCTCAATTATGACCACGAAAGGTTACATTTGAAACTTTATAACAAACGTAATGACTTTATTTTTCTACTTTCTATTGTCAGCTTTCCTTTTCTATGCAGCAATATACCTGTTTCTCCTGCTTATGATGTATTTGTTTCCCAAGTAATACACTATGGTAGAGCTTGTTCCCACTACGGGGACTTTGTACAACGAAGTAGGTTGCTTGCAAATAAATTGTTGACACAGGGATATTGCAAGCCTAGACTTATCAAGGCCATTAAAAAGTTTCATGACCGTCATCACAGTATTGTTTATAAGTTTGATGTATCCGTGTTCAGGATTGTTTTGGATATATTTTGCGTCCCTAAGTTCCATGTTCCTTTCACACAATTTTGATTTCACACGTGACGGGTGTAGCTAGCTAAACAGGAGATGCTTACCCTTCCGGAGCACCCGGCCTCACTTCCTTGGTGGAAGTTTACGTGTCTAACCTAACTTGTCAGTTTCAAAGTTTTTACTTTGCTTTTGGATTGTGATTCGGACATTGGTTAGTATGTTTGTTTTTGATTTGAATCACGTTTATCTGAACAAGTAAAAATGGTTCACGGATAACGGCTAGGACAAAATATTTAAATTTTTTGTCAGATGGTTGCCAGTCAAACAAAAACATACCTGTCCATGTCAAAATTACAATGCAAAAAGCAAAGTAAGATCTTTGTTTGACAAATTAATTCAATCACATGAACTCTCATCAGGGAAATGAGACCGGGTGCTCTCCGGGAATGTAAGCACCTTCTGACTAGCTAATGAACATCCTGTATTGTTTTCAGCAACTGACTTTTAAAATTCATTCCCGTTATAGGAAACTATAAATTAAGAAAATAGTTGCGTTTAATTTTTTCGCAGAAATTCGTGTAACAACACGCAAAAAATAAAATAAAAATCTAATACCATTAGTGTAAATTTGCGAGATTAATGAGATAAGAATTTTCGCGAATATTTTAATTTTATATAATTCACTTTCATTTTGCACTAACCATCAGCCGATTACGCAAAAATAAAATGTTAATGGCGATTCTCACGAAAAATTAACTTATGCTATTTAACGATACATATAATGCAATAAAAGTGTATTTTTAGACAAAATCCTGTTATGCACATTAAAATAATACCTCTTCAATTTATGCTACATTAATTTTATACGGTTACTTAGTCTAAAATAATACTTTCCAAGTACTTAAGTAATAATAATTCTATATTTATGTAAAACGAATTACATATACAACATTTCAGGATTACTCGACTTCTGTTGAAGAATAGGTCATCCATCTGAGTTGTTTAATTCCATTAGCACGGGCAACTGGTGTTATATTACATGTTGTTATATATAAATTATGTGATACTTTGTCACAATTCGATTTGAACTCTCACAATAACAATTTTAATAGCAACTAGAAAAACTGTGAGCCACAAGCTCACAAAAAATACCCCCGCTCCAAAAAATCCATCGAATCAAATTTTTAAATAGGAGGTGCACATCTACATTATATCACAAAGATTGTATGAAAGTTTCATGAAAATCCATTGAAGGGTTTAGGAGGAGTTGCGGATAAGAGATAGGTACCCTAAGGTGCAACGGAAGGACGGACGGACGGACACCCCTATCACTTTATACCCCCCACTTTTTAAGCGGGGGTATAATTAAAGTATCAACAAACTAACTCTTAGAATACCGTCCGTTTCTTCACTATGTACAGTTTTTTGGAAAATTTGGGGCGTCCAATAGTTCCATGTTTCTTTCATTCTCAATTTTGATCACACACTAGGCGGGTGTATACGTAACTAGCTGAACAGGAGATGTTTAAACTTACGCAGCACCCGGCCTCTCTTCCCAGGTGGAAGTTTTCATTTTTTTTACTTTGCTACGGTGATTTGGACATGGATTGTTATCTATGTATGATCAACTAACTCTTGGAATGCCGTCAGCACCCGGCCTCACTTCCCTGGTAGACGTTCACGTGTCTAACCTAACTTGTCCGTTCCAAAGTTTTTACTTTGCTCTGGAATGTGATTCTGACATGGATTAGTATGTTTGTTTTTGATTATTTCACATCAGTAAATTGCGAAATTTTCGCAACAGATTTCACGAGAGCCGTCTTTTCAAGATATTCGGGGTTTTATCTTTTGTCATATATTTGACGTCCCATAGTGCAGTGTTCCTTTCCTTCTCAATTTTGATTACACACTAGGCGGGTGTAGCTAGCTAAACAAGAGATTGTTAGATTTCCGCACCACTTATTCTCGTACCTCGGACTAGATTTTTCTGTCTTGTCTAGTTTGTCTGGTACTGCCTCACGCGACAATTGAACAATCAGGATAACGTAGCCGATCATTGTGCTTGATGTCATCAAAACAAAGCGTTTCTTTATTTATTTTTCAAATATGTGTTTTATTTTACTTTTTATTCAAAATATTTCACTGTCAGAGTTGTTTTATATTTGCATTGAATACAAATCGTTGATATTTAAAAATTTTGAAGAGTTGTTGATGGGATTATATTCAAAGGGCGGATTTGTACAATGCATTATGTGCCCAAAGGGATGCAAGGGGCCCATGAGGGTACCTGTTTTGTTTTGTACGTATCACGGTTATAAACACTTTAATAGTCCGAGAAATAGAATCTGTCACCTGTTTGTGACCGATACTGGTTAATCTCAGTCTCGAGGTGATGTGATGTAACATATCCCAATCTCGGCAAAGCCTATATTGGGATATGTTACATCACATCACCCTCGACTGAGATCACACGGTATCGGTCACAAACAGGTAACAGATTCTATTTGTCTCACTTCCCTGGTGAAAGTTATTTGGACATGGATTGGTATCTATGTACGAACGTATGATCAATTAACTCTTTGAATACCGTCAGTTATTTCATATCAGTAAACTGAGAAATTTTCGAGGCAGTTAAATTATGCGATAATTCGACATTTCAAGATTTTCGGGGTTTAATCTTCTGTCATATATTTTGTCATGGATGATGTAACTAGCTAAACAAAAGATGGTAAGACTTTCGCAGCACCCTGTCTAACTTCCCAAGTAAAAGTTTTCTAACTTTTTTTTTACATTGCTCTGATAAATCCCATAAAATATGTTATATCTGGCAATTAATTATCAACTTACTCTCGGATAATACTGTCAATTTTTAAGAAAGTTGTTATTTAAAGATATACGGGATTTGCTATTGATTACAGAATTATTGGGAGTTGCTAAAAAACCAAAAATATACTAATCCATGTCTAAATCACAATCCCAAGCAATGTAAAAAAAACTTTAAAAACTTCCAAAAGGGAGGTGAGGCCGGGTACTTCGGAAGAGCAATCAGGTCCTGTTTAGCTAGCTACAACATGCACGCGTGAAATAAAGCAAATTAAGATTAAAATGAAAGGAGCACAATTAACTATTGGGCGTCAAATGTATAACAAAAGATCAAACCTCAAATATCTTTTAAATGACAATTCTCGCGAAATCTGACTATCGAGAAATCGAGAAATTTTCCAGATTTACTGAATTGAAGTTACTGACTTTAGTTCGTTTAGTTCGGTCATACATTCATTGTAATCTATTACGTTTTTATGGTAGTTGCTACTAAACTATGACAAAAAATTAATTAATTAATTAATTACTTAATTAATTAATTAGTTATCTAGAATCGTCATTTGAAGATGCTTGCATACTTTTTCGTGTCGCTTGTCGAAAGTTTAATAAAGAGTTTAGGAAAAGGTATCGAAGCTCGAATGCCAAGTGGTCATGATATGGCTAGTAAGTGTCCGGAATGCTCCTAAGAAATAGACGTCTCATAGTTCCATGTTCCTTTTGATTACACACGTGGTGGGTGTAGTTAGCTAAACAGGAGGTACTTACCCTTCCGGAGCACCCAGCCTCGCTTCCCTGGTGGAAGTTCACGGGTCTAATCTAATTTGTCAGTTCCAAAGTTTTTACTTTGCTTCTGGATTGTGATTCGGACATGGATTAGTATGTTTGTTTTTGATAACATCTGTCGAAGAAGGTGTCGAGATATAGATAACGAGGACCCGATATATTCTACAGTAATTTAATGTTTTGCTTTATTGTTATAGCTTTCGAAGGGACTGTACTTTAGGCTTTACGCACAGTCAAGCCTGTCTAAAGAGAACCAGTAAAAGTAACCTTTGGGGGCAGTTGACTCTTAATTACAGGTTCAAATTAAAAATTAAATGAATAAAGACCAATTGGAATAAACATTTAGCTGGCCTTTAAAACCAGGTGGTCCTTATATAGAAGTGGCCTTTAAAGCAGGTTGGACTGTATCTAGATCATGTTTTATTTTATAAATTTGCATGTCAACTTCTGTGCTACGCACCATTTACAGACAGAATATTCTGAGTTAATTATAATATTAATGAACTGGTTATGTAATTATCTTATGACTGCACTAATGGATTGACATTTTTATTGAATTATTCATATTTCTTGGAAAATAAATTACACTAATTTTTATACAATTTACATAATCTTTATTTATGATGATTTTTTTTCAATTAAAATTAATAAATCATGTGAATTGTTGGAAAATCGTGAAGTTTTTTAGACAAAAACAATGATTTTGCATTTTTCCAAACGGAGAAAGATTTCGTGAAATATTATTCATTTAAAATTATTACTTTTATTAAAACCAAAAATGTTTAAACACACGCTTGATGGAGAGAGAGAGAGAGAGAGAGAGAGAGAGAGAGAGAGAGAGAGAGATTTATGAATTGAAACATGAAAATTAGTAACAGAATGGTAGTATTCATTCTATGTTTTTACAACTGTAATAGTATTTAATTTCGCCTGTATTTAATTTCGAGGTATATGAAATTAAGACATATCTGTATAGTTACATTTTCGCGTTTTTTTAAATTAAATCCGCAATAAAGAACAATAAACATAATATAGTTTTCGGTATTAATTTTCGCAGAAAACAAACGACCGCCAAATAAGCAAAAATTACTACACCGCGAAAATAAATACGTGTCCTTAAAAGTTTTATGGTGGTGTAGTAACTGCAGAGGTTTTTACTTTTGCATGTATTTATTTTCGAGGTATATGAAGTTTAGACATATCCGCGTACTTTAATTTTCGCGTTTTTATTAAATGCAATATAACACAACAAAGATAAAATAATTTTTGCTCGGTATTAATTTTCGCGGAAAAGAAACGGCCGCCAAATAAGCGAAAATTACTACACCGCGGAAATAAATACGTGTCCTCAAAGGTATAATGGGGGTGTAGTAACTGTAAAGGTTGTTAATTTCGCATGTATTAATTTTCGAGGTATATAAAGTTTTGACATATCCGCGTAGTTTAATTTTCGCGTTTTTTTTATATATAAAGTCTGCAATATAACACAATAAAGATAATATAATTTTCGCTCGGTATTAATTTTCGCGGAAAAGAAACGGCCGCCAAATAAGCGAAAATTACTACACCGCGGAAATAAATACGTGTCCTCAAATGTATAATGGGGGGTGTAGTAACTGTAAAGGTTGTTAATTTCGCATGTATTAATTTTCGAGGTATATGAAGTTTAGACATATCCGCGTAGTTTAATTTTCGCGTTTTTTTATTACGTGCAATATAACACAATAAAAATAATATAATTTTCGCTCGGTATTAATTTTCGCGGAAAACAAACGGCCGCCAAATAAGCGAAAATTACTACACCGCGAAAGTAAATACCTTTACAGTGTCACAAAAATAAATATGTAATGGCGGTGTAGTAACTGTAACGGTAGTTAATTTCGCATTTATTAATTTTCAAGGTATATGAAGTTAAGACATATCCGCGTTTTTTATTTTTTGGGCTTTTTTTTTTATTAAATGCAATATAACACAATAAAGATAATATAATTTTCGCTCGGTATTAATTTTCGCGGAAAACAAACGGCCGCCAAATAAGCGAAAATTACTACACCGCGAAAGTAAATACCTTTACAGTGTCACAATCCATGATTTAAGAATCCCTGGTTCGAGACACGCTGACAGAAGGAGAGATTTATTGCATGGAACATTCGCGATGATGAATTCGAAGGTGTGGTCTTCATAAAAGTCTATCTCTAGCAAAATGTCAATACGCTAGTGCTTAAAATCAAGAACAAGAAATTGATACCACACATTTGATGACGGATGCAAAGACCCGTGTCCCAAACGGCATTATATATTTACTAGACCTAAAAATACGATGTGATAAGTAAAAAACTGGCAAAAAAAATGAAAAATAAAGTTCTGTAACTCTTGAACATAATATCGACCTAACGTATGCAGATGGCGAAGCTGTCATTGAAACACAAATGTTTGAAAAAATTCAGTCAGTTGTACTGAAACAACTCGAGACGTGATGGTTATAAAATACCAGTTTTACCAGAACCTGGAGCAGATGTTGATGTTGTGATGTGTGATCAGTGATGTGTGTAGTGCCAGGGTTTGTATAGGCAAACAACATTGACCTGTATGTTTGACCTTTCATTGAAACTATTCATGTAGAAGAGTCTACCCTTTACATAGGTAGTAGGATTATCAGTTAACAATGTGTACACAAGATAAGTGATTAGTGCTCCCATTATGTATACAAAATAAACCTGTGTCATTCCTATATATAAATGCAGTCGTCTATGATAAATATTTAAATTTAAAGTCAAACGAACAGGTCAATTTTGTTTACCTATATATGGTTATTTGTTTACCAACAACCGGAGATGACCAACAAAATAACATTATATTCATCCTGTTTTTGTTTATCACCAATGTTTACAGGATTTCACAATATGTCATTTTATGAATCGTTATTACATGTAGTGAGTAATAACAACTAAGTTCGCATTAGTACATTGAATAAAAATTTACCAAATACCCAATGGCTGAATGTAAAAAATATATTTCATTGCACATCATTCTCTAGGCAAGGTGTGGATGAAATAACATTGAATCATGGGACTGTCTACAGATGTCAAACTTAAGACTCCATCGGAGGAGTGATGTTATGGAGTTTACACTTCAGTCAAGATTCTCTAAATTATATTGAGGCGACCAATTTCATTGGTGGTAGAAAATACAGGAGTGCCCGAAAAAAATCACCGACAGGGCGTTTACAGATGATCAGGGAAAGAAACCGATTTCAATGTTTCCAAATAACCACACAATATTGTTGCAGAATATCTGTGTATCTATAAAAGACAAATCTGAAAGGGGGTATCAGAAAAGTATCTGCACCACGAAAGCATCTTGACGCCATTTGTAGGTGATAACTAATGGTACGCTCAGAATGCACACAAAGTATTTTAATATAAAATTTAAATTCTTATGAAATAAATCGAAAATAGATTTTTTGAATATCATTATGGTCAATGGTGGAAAATTCTCCTAACAGTTTTCACATTAACTACTAACCACAGCCACTTGGAATTTTGAATGCAAGTTCAATATGAGGTACTATACTGCAAGTGTTGATTTTAAGTCTGCTAGACAACTACTTAACACTTTGTTTATGTTCTAACATTTTTATTTTTATTTAAATATAAGTTCTACTGTATCTCGGTAGTAATATGCCCTGGATTTCAGGGACATTGTTCCCAAATGCACGATCTGCCTGTTACTTTACACAGATCATTCATGCGTGATTTATCCCTCGGTGAGGGATAAACAAGTCCACATCCTTCACTAGCGGGGACACTGCATTGGCGGCCTGGTTTACAATACCTAACCTGTAAATGAAAAAAAGACAAATACGGAAAAAATAAAAACTTCTCAGCTATGTCCAAAGCTACCGAGGGTGAGGTTTTGATTACACACGTGAGGGTGTGGTCGGTTAAACAGCAGATGGTCACCCTTACGGAGCACCCAGCATTATTTCTGTGCTTGTAGTTCACGTGTTTAATTTTATTTGCCAGTCAGTTCCAATGGTTTTACTTTGCATTGATGTTGTTATTTGACATGGATTGGTATTCTTGTTTTTATTATTATTTTGGTTAAAAAGACCAGTTCTGGTAACGCGTGGAAGGTGAGGCGTGGGATGTCTTGAAAGAAGTCTCTGGTTTATTGATATAAATATTTCCAGAATTTGTACTAATGCAATTTGTGTGACGGATATTTTTCGTAAAAGATATAGTTTTAAATAGAAAGAAAATAAGCCTTGTAAACGTTTGGGTGAGTTGAGGGGGTATTTCAAACACCTCCACCTTAAACCAAAATGAAACTTTGTTAAAATCAACATGTCTATATAATGTAAAACAATGTTAATATTTTTACAGATATATTGTAATTACTTTTTATAAGCATAATATAAGTGTAGAAATGGCGTATTTAGTGCTATAACTTCCATTGCCATATAAATCAACCTAGATAACGCGCGCTAGCGTGTTATGATTGGCTTGCTTTGCACGGCAATGGTAGTTATGACACTATAAACGCCATTTCTAGAAAGTTCAAGGGTTATGTTTACATTTCACAATTTTTTAAAATCTTATTCTTGTTTTTGAGTCCTGAAATAAATTTAAAACACTGTCGTGTACGACATGCAATTACAATTGCTGGAACAGCCAATTAATGACGTCACGGCTATAGGCATAAGCAAGAGGAGAGTTACGTCACATTAGCAAATGTAATTATAGTCCTATAACTTTACTTGGTTTCAAACAGAGTTTAATACAATAAAACATTATAAATGTGTACCTTTAACATTAGAAATCAAACTAGCCAAGATTTCAGGTCGCAGTACTGCGGATAATGATTATTTTGTAATAACAATCAGACGGACAGATTGATTCTGGACAGTATACCACATCCCCGGGTATATTATAATAACACATTTTTTTCAAATTATAAATATTACCTGACATGCACAGTTTGCGGCATAAGTTCCTCTGAGTAATTTTTCTTGTACACATTGATCAACACTATCCCACTCTTGTATCCAATCACATGGTGTAATTATCATGCGGCCGTGCGCAAAACGTCCTGGAATTAAAAAACTAATGTTTTAGCCCAAAACAAAATATTCTCTCTGTACCTTTCAATTTGACTGATATTTTTGTTCCTTTACAATTTTCAGTTAAGTGAATAAGATTTAAAATGTTTATAAAAGAAAGAAAAGGTTTTGAGAAATAAGGTTACAGAACCTGGCCAGGTAAAATACCAGCCACAACTTTTATAATATCCGTTTTAACTGGAGATGTCTATCTCTGGTTTGGTTAGAAATATTTATCTAGCCGTTAATGATAAAGCCTTTAATGTTAGATAAATTCCTTCAAACTATGTAACTAAACGGCCCAAGCATAACATGTAAAACCTGACCATTAACACAAATGTGTCAATATAGGAGAGGCTCCAAAAAGTGTTAAGTATTTGATATAAGTTTAAAAACATCATTTAAACTAAAAAAAATAGAGCAGTCTTTTGAGAGACGAATACCCCCGTCTCCAACATTGCACAGTTGTTACTTGACCTTGTGACCTTGGCTTCATGTTGGTTTATATTTGTGCCGATATCCATCCGTAGAAAAAGGATTGTTTCGAGTGTTCCGGAAGGGTAAGCACCTCCTGTTTAGCTAGCTACACTCGTCGTCTCCAACATTGTCGAGTTGTTACTTTACCTTGTGACCTTGACATCTTCTTGGTCTATATTTGCGCCAATATCCATCCGTAGAAAAAGTGTTTCGAGTGTTTCGGAAGGGTAAGCACCTCCCGTTTAGCTAGCTACACCAGCCACATGTGAAATCAAAATTGAGAGAATAAAAGGAACATGGAACTGTGGGACATCAAATATATCCAAGATATATTGGATACGAAGACTTAGATCTAGTTAGCTGGTTTAAGACGTTTGTTCGGCAACTATACGATTTCTGTTATTGAACTATACATGCAGTATACTATCATGGCAAATATACACTTGTGTAATTATTTAACATTTGAACTGTATAGAATTTGCATTTATAGTGATATCAATTTCTTTGCTGCGCAAAGCAAACTGAATAACGCGCGCTAGCTTGATTAGTTTGCTTCGCACGGCAACGAAAGTTATATTATAATATTCTAGACAGTTACATTTCTCATTTTTTGAAAATCTTATTTTCGTTTTTTTACCATGGAATAAATTTAAAACACTGTCGTGTACAACATGTCTTTCCGATCGCTGGAACAGCCACTCAATGACGTCACATATATAGACATACACACAAGATATCAGTGATGTCAAAATAGCAATGGAAGTAATAGTAAAAAAAAATCATAAATGTAAATATTTATGTATGGACGTCACGTATTACCTTACCTGTGATTACATATCTTGTGCCAACAGTTAGGTTAACGGCTCCACGTTTTCTTACTGTGTAAAGAGTAACAGAATTTCCTGCACGGCCCTAGTAAATAATGAAACATTTGTTCTTACTGAGCCAAATGTAGTCAGAATTAATACAAAAGTTACGAATAATTCTAATATCCTAATAAAGGCAAATAACTCACCGGAAATGAGTCAATTTTGAGCTGTCTCGATTACGTTCTTGAAAGTGATAATCAAAAACATTCATACTAATCCATGTACCATATGGTCAACAAATACTCTAAATCTCCCGACCTTGAACCGGTACTGGACGGTATTGGCGTGGTTATACTTGATTGATAAGTTGTAATTGATAGCATATGTAGGAGTTTAAATTTTGGCGAACACAAAACATTATTTTTTCAATATCTATAAGAGACTAACTGCCACTTTTCAAAGAATCCCTTTTGTCATCATAGGGACTCAATGCCACTTGTTAATCAAAAACAAACATACTAATCCATTTCCGAATCACAATCCAGAAGCAAAGTAAAAACTTTGGAACTGACAAGTTAGGTTAGACACGTGAAGTTCCACCAGGGAAGTGAGGCCGGGTGCTCCGGAAGGGTAAGCACCTCCTGTTTAGCTAGCTACACCCGCCACGTGTGTAATAAAAATTGTGTGAAAGGAACATGGAACTATGAGACGTCAAATATATCCAAGGCAATCCTGGACACAGAGACATCAAACTTAACAACAATACTGTGATGACGGCCATAAAACTTTTTGAGGGCCTTGATAAGCCTAGGCTTGCAATATCCCTGAGTCAACAATTTATTTGCAAGCAGCCTACTTCGTTGTACAAAGTCCCCGTAGTGGGAACAAGCTCTACCATAGCGTATTAATTGGGAAACAAATACACCATAAGCAGGAGAAGCAGGTATATTGCTGCATAAAAAAGGAAAGTTGACAATAGAAAAAGAATTCCCTTTGTTGACCGTTCAGAAAGTCAATCTGATGACGGAAAGTTTGTACAGGAAATGACTGTTTTCAGGAGTGATGCATAGTATGTGTCTTTGTGTCCCCTTTGGAGATGGTCTACCATCAGTATCAAAGAAAATTGAGGTCACAACCTTTCTGACTGATGAAATAGTCTTTGACTTCTTTAGCGGGGAGTGAACTAGGGTCCTCAGTTCATGTTCAGATTGCTGTTTAAATGAAATGATGGACCGACTCAACTGTCAGATATCTTGGTACCCAAATTATATGAGGAGCCGGTGCATGCGAAACCCTACAACTTGGCAATTACGTCACAATTGAGAAATTGCCCAATGAAGTTACATGTGCGTCACAAACACGGAAGTCGAATGCAAGTATTGTGCGACAATTTACTTGACTTCACTCGAAGTTAACGTGATTTTAGGTGTCAAACGTGGTAGTATATGGTAGGATATAGGACACAGATGAATTTGAGTTATTTTGTATATCCATATGTTTTTACAACATTTTTACGGGTTTAAAGCAGATGTGGACGAGCACTCCGTACGGCCATTTCATAATGAATGCACATATTTATGTAGTTTGTCTCTGTGATCTTTGGCATATAACGTTGATAGCGAAAGCGCCCAAACCTTTCAATTCACACTCAGTAACAGCCAAATACTTACTTTGAAATTGTAGTCCACTTCAACAATATATCTAGGACCAAATCTTGGCGCATGATAAAATCTCTCTCTGACTGTACCTCTGAAAGCTAGTAAAACAACAACAATAATAATAATAATAATAATACTTTTTTGCAAACAGCAAACAATACATTGCTATATAGCCTTACAGAATGTATTAAATTATGTAACAACACGAGTAGCCAGGCTTTGGATAGATAAATACAACGTTAACTTGTCAGAGATTCAGAGTCCGCTTTTAATAGTGTTGGAAATTATAGATATTTGGCCAGACACATTAATATTTCGGTAAGTATAGACAACATATTGAACGGAACGTAAGGTTTTTAAGGACGAAGTGATACTCGGTCTCAATACAGTTTAACGCACAACATGAACAAATCCTCATGTTGGTTTAGCGGCCAGATTCAAAATTTAATCGCAATGTACCACTGCGTAATTTGGTCAAAAGTGATACATTGAAATTGTACATTATGTTATAAATCCTCCAATTACAAAAAAAAAAAATAAATAAAATTCAAATAAAATAGAATAAAAAAAATATCTAGACAAATCATTTGTGATCTTTAACGAAAACATATGCATTGTTACTCGTCTTTTATAATATGTACAAAACTTTTATCATCATAAACAAACAGACAAAAATCTACATACTATTTATTTAGCACATTTCGGAGAACGCAAGATCGCAAAATATTTTATGAATTTCGATATGACGGGTACAAATCAATGATTCTTTTACTCGCATGGGCCGAGACGTTACTAAATGTTCCTGTTTCGGCTTCATCCTTTCTTTATATATCATTTTATGCGACAAAATATAACCTGGGTGGGTGTTGACAATGGTTATTTGATTTGCGAAATGGCGGGGTTCTTTATGTTACGTAGTCATGACGAAAGAGTTGACTATTTACGTAGGTTAGTGCAGCTCAAGAACGGATTGATTTTTGCGTAACTGGGATGATTAAAATTGATTTAATAAAGTAATAAAGTCAACAACCTTTCTGCATTTTCAAACTTTTGAAAAAATTGACATAAATTCAAACTTTTTAAACTCAACTCGACCTTTCAGCTACCCTTCATTGTACCCCTTGCGCACTTACGTAAAGAATAAATTCTTCCGTCATCATTACGTCACACGAAAGACATCGCCATTTTGTCAAAATTTTTACCATTGTAAACACCCATCCAAAATACGTTTTGGTGTATAAAAGGAGTTATAATGTATGGACTAGATCAAAATTAGGATTGTTAGCAACGACGCAGCTCATGTAAGTAATTACATATTATACCAGTTTTAATTTTACAACACTAGACGGCCGTTTCGGAATACAATTCCTCATCAGTAGTGCTTGGACCAAAATTATGAAACCAAAATTATTTTGAAGATGTTGAAAAGCTACCCAAAGGACCAAAATATATTTTACCAAATTAAGCTAAGGAAATACTTTGCATGAGGGAGCATACCTTAGTTTTTGAGAAAAATTTTAACTTGCAGGAAATTTAGACAATTATAGTATATTTCTGACAATAATACGAAATTATTGCCTACTGCTGATTAATTGATTTTTAACCGTGCCATTCAAATCTTTGAAATATTAGCGTTATTCCATTCTCTCCAGCAGAGTAAACGGACAGTAGATTGTATTTGTACGTAATTCAAATAATAATAATAAAAAAAACCATACTGATCCATGTCCAAATTACAAACCGAAGAAAAGTTGAACTTTAAAAACTGGCAAACACGTGAAATTCCACCAGAAATTGAATGCCAAAATTGTAGAAATAAATATGCTTTTGGCAAAAGTGGATGCAACAAACAACTGGTATATTCACTGATTATAAAACCCTTTAATGGGACCAATGATTATAAAATTCTTGACTTTGCTCGTTAAAAAAATCCCAGGGGTGTAGTTCTAGTATTATTAGTTGTTTATTATTACGCACGTTTAAAAATATT